>VZRU01008745.1:234273-247087 GCA_013398155.1 Pedionomus torquatus
CGAGGAGGGGGGGGTGTCCCCTTTTTTTTAAAGTAATCAACTCAAGTACAGCTAGAAATAATTAGCTAATTTTTTTAAAAAAAATACCTCACTGAAGCCATCTGGGCTCACTTTAAATTGGTGGGCTAGATGTTATAATGGTGCTGAAGAGGTAGCATGCCTTCTCCCCTCAGTGAAATTAAGGCATTTCATAGTGTGATACACACTAAACAATCCTTCAATGTATAGAACAGTTGGTCTGGAACAACAGTAAAGATGACAGCTTCTCACCAACTAAAGCACTTTGTGGCTTCTTCTGTTTCTTGCCTGAGCAAACCCTTGGTATCCGATCTCAGACCTTCCGATTTGCTCAGTATTCTGAGTTCTGTAGCTTCCTCTTTTTCCCATTTCTCCCTCTGCAACCTACTATTCCCTAGTTCTGCTTCAGATCATTCCTTTTATGTCCTAAAACTCACACTGTGCTGTTAAAGACTTTGCTTGTGAGACTGCAATATCCATGCTGATTGAGGGGTGAAGAAGAAGAAGAAGAAGGTAGGACATTCTTAGTCCTTTGAACAGAGGGAGGAAATAGATAATTTTTGGAACTCCTTTGGTCTCTTTATTGTGCAGGATTTAATGCTGAAATTTTTGGTTCTCTTAAGGCAAAGGCTAATCATTTATTGTAACACATCCTTTGCTTGTTTGTTGCACAAGCTTTCACACAGAGCATAATTGCGTATGTCCCTCCTGAAATGACGCTTTCTGCTTTATTCACACCAGAAGGCAATCAGAACTCACATGTGATTCTCCATCCTCCTAGCAGCTCATACAGACATCTGACCAGAGACCATTGGTGCGCACACAGCTGGAAGATGCAGTGCCTTATACAGGGAAGGAATGTGAGAATAAGTAAATAGAAGGACCAGAAATCCTCATCCTGGGGAACTGTGGAACCAACACTGGAAGAATGTCAAGTCAGTATGTCCCCAGAATGAGAGGACATGGTTTCAAGCCACACATAAATCTAGATTTCAGAGGCTTGAACTCAGGTAAGAGTCATGGATTACATGAAATTTGTAAAGAAAGTACAGGAAATCTGCAGAGATTTCATGCATTTAAAATCTGTTCTCAATCAAACTAAGACAACTTAGTTTCTACAGGAAAAAAAAAAAAAATCTTGAAGGGATTCCCAGGATTTTGAATGAAGAGGTTTTTAAGTTTAAGTTTTTTCACGTTTAAGATATTACTGTACTTAAAAATTATTTCAGTCTGAGGCAGGGTGTGAATTTAATGGTAACAGCCCTACAAAAATATTCTACATATAGAAGCTTATCACATAACATGATTACCTTATTCTAGCTTGCATTCTAGAACAAGTATGTCTGCACAAGAGGTTATTCAGTAAGAATGCTGCTTTTATTCTTGAGTAGTCCCATGTGCAGCCAAGCCTTTAGTCAAATCAGCACAACTCTGTATGTAGATAAATCGCCAGTCTATCCCTGCTTGCATTTACAGGAAATCTGTATCTCTGTTACTAAGTGCAGCTGATGGATCTGAAAATGTCACATTTGTTTGCAGAATAAGCATATATCTTGCAAGCCCCAAGCCTTATTAACCTAGTCTTTCTTGTGTCCTTTGTAGGTTTTATGAACTGCATATTCTTCTTATGTTGTGTCCAACGTCATTAGCAAACTAGTGAATACTATGGAGAGAAGGAAAACCTTTTTTCTTCCCTTGTTTGCTGAGTAGCCAAAAAGAAAGAGGTTTTGAGTGTGACACTGCTCCATCAACTTTATATAAAAGTCCAGGAGAAGAAAGCCAAATTGCTATTCTTTTGGGGAATAGAAAAGAAAAGAAAAGAAAAAACCAAAACAAACAAAAAAAAAAAAAAAAAAAAAAAAAAAAAAAAAAAAAAAAAAAAAAAAAAAAAAAAAAAAAAAAACCAACCAGATTTAAAAATCTTTGTTCTAGTTCAGATTAAAAAAAAAGAAAACAACAACAAAAAACCCAAACCCTACACTTTAGACCATAAAGCATTCCTTTCTTCACATGGTCTATTTGTGTTTGTCACCTGCGTTTGCCTAGTTCTGTCATGAGTGCTGTCTCAAAGACTTAATAAAACATTAATGTCCAAGCCCCAGAACTTCCACTGTTACATTTCTATCATTTATCTTTGTTACCAATTTTAGCTGTAGTTACTTTATAGAAAAGTAAAATAGCAAGCGATACATTTCAAGGAAGACGCAAGATTAATGAATGCATACAACTGGGACTTGCTTCTCATGATTTAAAGTTATCAGTAGGATTTCTTAATATATAGCCAAAATTGTTGGGGTTTTTTTTCTACTTTATGTAGTTTTTGTATCTCCACTTCAATATTATTTTCTAACATGGGGCTTAACAATTCAAGTACAGACTGGGTGGCCTTATTAGCATCTTTTTCAGAATACACAAGTGTATCTTTTAATTCAACCTAAAAGTTGCCACCAGCAAATGGCTACTTTTTAGTCCATAATGGCTTTTCAGGCATGTTTAACATGAACTTGCCCCAGCTGTATTCTCGACAACCCCTGAAGAGCCCATGAAGACTGATCTGCTTTTTTCCCTGCTCCAATTACATCTCTAGTCCCAGTGCTTCCCCCAGCAGACTGGAATGAAGAAGTCAGTACTATTATCACATTTACAGTTTATGGGCTGTGGGCAGGAGTCCACATCCCTGTTTAATGTCACAGCAGACTATAGATATCAGGCACTACGCAAACATTCAGTGATAACATTTTTCAGAAGTGTGCAAGCCCAAGACCATTGGTTTTCTTGCCAGGGAGGTCGTTCTAGATTTCTGAAATAGGATCAGTGAGTAAGATAATTCCTCCGTTTCATATATGGTTTTGTTTTTTTTAAATATATATCACCAGCCTCACCAATTATTGGCTAATCTGATCTATGATGCAATAAAATGAAGATATATTTAGGAATGACACAACCCTTACTTGTGTCACTCTGCTTGCACAAGCTCAGTATTTATTTCAGTGAGTGTCAGTATAGGTTAAAAAACTGCCTGAGAAAATAGTAATTACTATGGCCTACCTGTCCCTCGTTTGTGCGGGTGGGATGCTCAGCACGGGTGCAACCCCTTCCTTCACCGCCATTGACGGGGTTCCTGGGCTGGCTGGAGCCAGGGGACTAGCCAGCCCTGGGGGATGTTTAGACCCGTAGCTTTCCTCAGGGCTGTCATGTCGGCAGCAACTCTTTCATGACATAAAATGCCTGTTCCCCCATGCGTTGGCTATAAAAGCAAATCGGAAGAGAGGTCTGCAGCCAACATGCACCTCCTCAGTGCTGGGGGCTGGCAGGCACCACAGGCAGGGGCCCAGCAGGGCTGGCAGCCATCACCCACCAGGGCCGCTGGCAGTTGTTTCCCTGTCAGCCAGGGGCTTCTAGAAGGTTCTCTGCCTCCTTCCCTCAGGAGAACCCTCACCACTGCCTCAACTCCTCACGTTCTCTGCCGCCTTCCCTCAGGAGAACCCTCACCACTGCCTCAGCTCCTCACTCCCAAAGGCACTTGTGGAGTCAGATACGGCTGCTGGAGAGAGGGAGGATTTGCCTGTCCTCATCCCTGGTTACTTGTGAAAGAAAACCCAGTTCTGGGTGTGAAGTGCCCGGGCACAGCCACTGCCAGCATCTCCCAGACTTTACAGCCACCTCATGGGAATCTGCCCCAGCGTGGGGCACTGAGTCATGCTAATTGGGCAAAGGGAGAGAAACTGTGGGATTCAACTTGCTCACCTGGGAAAAATCAACCTCTGTTACAACTGAGCTGCTTTTCACGAGGGCAATAATGGCTGCTGGCAGGCTTTGGTGCAGGTGTCCTGGCATTTGGCTGCCTGGAAGGTAGAAGCAGGAGCCGTTTTTGGCTACCAGAAAGGTGGCGAGGCCGGAGCGGGAGCTGAGCTGAGGCTGGTGCTCTGCTCCTCACAGAACCTTGGCGAGGACTGCGAGCAGGTCAGTGACAAAGCAAAAATTAAATTTTAGTCTGTGGTTTTTATCGTCTGGGGGATTGTTGTTGTCGCCGCATTAACTTCTTTCGGGCCTTTTTAAAGTATGCATCAAGAAAAAAATCCTTTCAGAAAGCATCATCTTCTGAAGTCATCTTTGTTTTGCGCGTTATTCCCTTTGCTATCGAAAGTAAACTTCCTCTGTGAAGAGCTCTTTTCCTTTCAAATAGAGGATTTTGTGTTTGATATAAAAGTAGCCTTTATGTTGTTTGCTAGTTATGTGCTTTGTAGTATGGTATTTCATTTTAAGGAGGATTTTTTTTTTTTTTGGCGGGATTATTTTCTTAAATATAAAAAGTTATTTGTTCAGTTTGAGATTTTACAGATCTTGCTAATAATTGAATTTCCATGGGAAAAAGTAAGAGTCTGTTAGGATGGCTTTCCTCTTCAGAAGGAAGCTCTGTAGTGGTTTTTTTGTGTAATGTGGTTGGCTTTAAGCAGTTGTTTTGAGATTTACTTGTGTTTAAAAAAGTGTTGGAAGAAAAAATGCAGAGATTTTAGACTATCATTTACCTAAACACTAGTATTGCACGCTTCTTTCAATCACAAAAAATGTTATTTAATCATTTTTTCATGGTAGACCTTACTCTTATCTACTAACTCCTGCATTGCAAGGCTTTAGAACCAGAAGGCATTTGCTGGGCTACTCAGTCCCCCCTCCCTTTAGCAGCCACCACATCAGGTAATTCTGTTTCTAAGTGTGTTGTACTCTGTCTCAGCAACAGTTGTGTGGTTTAGTCTCACTATTCCCAGGGGACAGCTGCTGCAGAATATGATGGCTTTACAGCATTGCTGGTGAGCCATTTGTTGTTGTCACTGACTTAGGATACAGTCAAAACCAATGAGCTACCATCATACACCTTGACACATCAACAAACATCAACAAAAATAAACAAACAAACAAAAAATACAAACAAAACTCCCACCTGCACCAGCTATCAGAAAGATTCATCACCAGTGTTTTGTTGGTTAAAAATCTTCTAATTTCAAACTTAGTTTACTCATGGCTAGCTAAAGTTCATTTGGTCTAGTGCCAAAATTCTCTTTTAAATCTAATAGTCTTTTTTTTTTTTTTTGTCTCAGCTTTTTAACTAACACAGTTAGACAGCAATCCTATCCTCTCTCAGCTCTTGTTATAGTAGACTAAACAAATCAAGCTTGTTTAATCTCATTTCATAAAATAGGGCTTTCTATTGCCCTGATCCTCCTAGCAGTCCTCCTTTACTTGCTCTAGTTCTGGATAATTTCTTGAATGCAGGTAACTAGGTTTTATACAGTATTTCAGGTGAGCTCTTCCCAGAGCTTTGCACAACACTATTACTTTTCCTTGTCTCTGTTGGAAGGTACACCAGCTGCCCTACCCTGGTGATCCATAGTCATTGCATTTTAATAAAGCCACCTTACTGATGTGGATGCTTCTTTTAGCCCAGAATGCTAGAGTTTGGTTTGGGGTTTGGTTTTTTGGTGTGGTTTGGGTTTTTTTGTTTTGGGCTTTTTGTTTGTTTGTTTGCTTGTTTGTTTGGGTTTTTTGTATGGTCTGTTGTTTTAATTTTTTTTTTTTTTTAATTGGAGAAAGTTGTTTAGTGTGTTGTGATCTACCTTGAATGCTCCTGGACTACAGCTTATAAATATATTTTTTACTTGTTTGTTTTCTGTACCTAGTTACTCTCACCTAGTCATTGTAAAGTTTTGGCTGCTACTGGGGTCAGAATATGTCAGTCTTGGACATCATATTTCCCTTCTCAAAATAGTTTTTATTCATTCTGTGCCAATTTTGTTTTGGTTAAGTTTGGTAGAAGGTTCTTGCTATTGTTGTGGTCTCACATTCTAGAGTTGTGCATCGTATGGTGATTAACTAGACTTTTTTTATGAGTTTCAAGCAATACTAGATTTGATTTTATTTCTGCTTTACCTGATTTTCATTCTCTAACATATTTCCTATTAGCTATTTCCCTTTCACCTCATGCTCAATATTACCCTTATTTAAATTAATGCAACACATCAATTTGAGGTTAGGAACATGCCTGCATTATCTTTAATCTCTACCGCATTCCTTTCTTTCTTTCATTTTATTTATGCAACTGGAAAAGTATCTTTACCCATTTTAATATGATTTGCAAAGCCCAAAACAGCTCCTCTTTTCTCAGTTCTTATTTTCCCCCTATACTTATACCTATAAGATAAGAATGATCATCAGACAAAATGTATTTTTTCCCATGTGTTACTTCTGTTTCTTTTTCTCACTTGTGATGCATCTATTGAGACAATAGTACATTCAGTGTAGGCCTGGAGTACCGCCTTCTGGGTTTCTTTTTTCCCCTCTGTTTGACTATTTTAACATTCTTTGTGAAGTATTTGTACCACTTTACTCCCTACTCAATCTATTAGCTCCTCAGTCCAGCTGACGTGACTACACCGCAGTTTGCCTTCTGAAATGGAAACCTTTAGAGATCTACTTCATTTGTTCTCCTGTTTAACTGAAATCAATTTTGTCTGATTTGATCCAGAGCTTACTTCTACAACTGGCTTATTTCTAATATTCTCATTACTTATCAGTAATATAATATAAAGCATCTTATCACCTCTTATTGTTCTGATGAGGATTTGATTGAGTGCATTGTACATAGCCTCCAAAAATAACTGGATGATACTGCTACAGATAACATTTGTAGTCCATTCTGTCCCCAGTTTTGTAGTTATAAACAAACACCCTTAGCCACCACTCCAGGAAAAAAACAGCTGTGTCACAGTGTGCATGATGGACCCTGGCCTAGGGAACACCAGAGTCCAAGAGAGCATTCCCCATGCTTTCCTATACTGTTTCCCATGCTTTCCTATACTGTTTCCCATGCTTTCCTATACTGTAGTGCGTCCTGCTAATAGTACCACCAGAATTAAGCTGATTATTTTTATTTTTTTGTAAAGCGACTAGAGCACCTGTAGTTCAACTCCTCTGAAAATCAATTTCTTAGCCTATAAAATGGTCTCTAGCCGATCTTTAACTTGCTTTAAAGTAGGTATGCATATGTAGCCCACTGTTCACTGTGCTATGCCTCCCACTCTGTCTGCATCTGGCCAACAGCGGATATGAATATGTTACAGCTGCTTGCTAGGGTATTTAACTTGAGGTGTAAAGGGTTGTGATCTAGCCCTCGAGGTCCCAGGTAATGAGCAAGATGATGATTATTACACTTCCAGAATTGTGTGTACTTACATTCCTAAGGACAGCTTGTGATGGGGGTGTGGAGAGCATAGTTTCCTTTTATCTGTTCGAAAGCTCACAACACATTTTTCCAGAATTAAACTATTACAAAATACATCAAAAGAAACTTCACAGAAAAATGCCTTTCCTCATTTTAATGTCCGCAACAAAAAGACTGGGATAATGTTGCACAAATGAGTTTAACATTTAATAGATGATGAAATAACGTGGTTATGCAATAATTGTTTTCAAGATGGAGACTCAAAACTCACTACCTCCATTCTGCTAGTACTCAAGTTAGTGTGTAAATTAGTCTGTGTATCTATGCATGCAAAAACTGAGCTAAATTACTGAGCAATAGAACTAAATTATTGCATTTGTTCCATCTGGGATAATTAGCTAGTAGAGCAGATATAACTATTTTCAGAGGAGCTCTGCATTAAAAAAAAAAAAAAAATAAATAAAAATAAAAAAAAAATTGTTCTTTTACATATAGAGCCTTTTGTATTCCTTTATTTTCTTATTAATTTAAAAGATTATTTAAAGTTTATTTTTCTAGTTAATTTACTGTTCTGTGGTTTATCTTGGGAAAAGGCCTGGACAAGTCTCTTTTGTATAAATAATATGTATCTGAGGTAAAAATGCACCCGTCTTACCTGTCACTGAAATGCATTCATTTCTTGAGTAAAACATGAGATTTCTGACCAGACAGATGTCCTGATTAAACTCCCCATGCTCTTATTACCTTGAGAGGCACCGGCTCTAAGGTGGCTGTCTGTGATACAATGACCAAAACCTACTCTGTTTTGCATAACATCCAGAAATTCAGTGTTTTCTTTTTTTTTATCTATTTACTACTTGCCTGTCATCTTCAGATTTTGTCATCTGAACATTCTTATCACTGAAAGAAAACTAAAGTTCCCATCATTTGCTCCAAAGTACTTCCAAGCCCCTTTCCAAATTGCCATGAATTTTACAACTGTGATGCACGTATTTAGTTCTTTTTTTATATACGAAATTAGAATTTTTAAGCTTTAGGGCTTTTTCTTTTTTGTCCCAGGAGAAATCCTGCCTGCCTTAGGATTGCTAGAAAACTTCTGGTTTCAGGCTGACTAGAATTTCACAGTAAATTGTGAATTTAGGGTGTGTGCAAGTTTAAGCATTAAAGTATAAATGTAAATTGACACAATTCCATTAACCAGCAAATATAACTAACCATGTGGAATACTATGTTTATACGTGTTTGAGTTACGATTACTTTTTTTTCTTACTTTTTCTTTCTTTCTTTTTTTTTTTTCATAATCTGATCTGGTATATACACAGCCATTATGATTCATGAGTACCTTCTTTAATGGGGATAAACTATACTGGCGTACTCAGTAGTGGTAGAGTTTACCAGTATTTTTACTTGTAGGAAATGTACCATTCTAGCTCAGTCACTTTGGAAATAGTTAAGTTAAAATAGCTGAAAAAGTATTGACTGTCCTTTGAGGAGGTAAGACTTTTCCAACTTACTTAACTCTAGAACAAGATTGTAGCACTTTGAGTAGCCAGTTTTCTCAGAGAATTTGTCAGTACCTGATTTGTAAGATATATCAACAACCATTTGTTTCTCAACCAAATGATACAGTTGAACTAGAAAAATTAGTTGTTCCATCTGGTCTAAATTCCTTTCTCAATCTTTTTATAAACCTACTGATGTATGTAGGATATCTGCTTTTGATCAAGCATAACATTTTATTCTAACTCTGTAAAGTCAGCCTGAAGACCATAATTATAAATGTGATTAGCTCTCTTCATAAAATCTGCTTGACACCTCTACTGGAATGTATTTAGCAGCTGATCTTTCTAAAAAACAACTTATTTCTACTCATCTGTTTTATCTGGAACACATTCCCTGGGCCTGCTGGTGCAATATGTATTTAAGGAAATTGTAATCTTGCGAAGGGAAGGGAATTGGAGGGTGGGGGCACGTAGGACAAAAAAAAAAAAAAAAGAGAACTCTTGTGAATGTTCTCAGACTCATGAGCTGAAGTATTTGATGATGGAAACTGGCTGTATGATTATTATTTTCTTTTAAAATGTCAGCAAAATAAACTTGAAGTCTTGTAAAAATGCATGTAGGGACAAGTAAGATTTTGGTTGGTTTTGTTTTGGTCTCCGTCAGTGAATTTCTGTGGTAGTCTGATACAGGCTGGGGTGAGCAGCAGTGGAACTGTGTATGTCTGTGGATTAGAGGGGATGGTTACCAGTGGTTCCAGATAGCAAAGTAAGACAAGTACAAAAGACAAGTACAAGTACAAGGACAAAGTAAGAAAACTACAGACTGAAGAAGAAAAACATTCTTTCTTTCACAGCCAGGAACTCTTCTATGAGAACCAGCTTTTCTTCGCTGTGCAATCAATGCATGTGGTGGGAAGTTTTGCCTCTTTTACTAAGACCTTGTCAGGCAAAGCTCGCTGTCACCTAACATGTCATGGTAGTTTCTACTTTCTTTTTAAAAATAGTGACTGGAAGATCCCAATGCAGATAGATATCTATCTAATAACTTAGTGGCTATAGGTCTGCATTTTTTCCTACTCCACCTGACTAGACTCATCTCCTCTAATTACCATCTGGGGTGGAAAGGGGATGTTGAAAGTGTTACCTTTCCTGTGTGTGTAGAATGTTTAAAGCTTTTTCCTAGTTAAAGAGAGAGTAGGTGGGAACATGATTAAATCTGAGCACTGACTGGGAGACTTGAGCTCCAGGTTTTGGCAAGCATCATAACCAGTAGACTACTTAGTCTTGTTCCTTCCTTGTCTTCCCCTCCGGCCTGGTGCATTTTTATGCAAAATGAAATGCCATCAAAGAGGGGTGGAGATTTTTCCCACATTAGAATAGCCCGGTGATTAGGAACCCTAATAAGAAGTGAGAATTGTGGGTTTAAAACCTTTCAGATCTGGGAGCTGATACGTATTCCTCTGCTTCAAGACAAGTACTTCAAGCGTGGAGAAAAAGATGATGGCAGCAGCTGATTTTTCCTGGTAGGAAAAAACGTATCTCCACAATGAGAGGATTAAGGGTTGTGAATTGTACAAGAGGGGGGATGTTTCCCCACAACCATAAGGTAGACTGTCTGTGTTTGAGAATCTGGGCCAATGCTTACTAACTAGAAACATGATATTGAAACTAGAACATGATATTGCGGCTGTAGTTTTGGATCTTGTGATGGCTGAAAGGGTGATAGGAGTGGGATGGCTCCCCTTGCACACCTCACACTTGGGTGTCTGTCCCAGTCCCAGCTGAACCAACCCCTTTAAAGCCATGGCAGTGAATATGATGGCCTTTTCCAAACAGGGTGTGTGGCTGAAAACAGGCCTTCTCCTGGCCTTGCCACAATGGGAAGGCCTTGCCCTACTGGCAGGACCCTGAGGTAACTGCCACTCTGGCCAGGGCACCCAAGCACATCACTGCCCCATCACGTCCCACCAGGAAGGCAGGCAGCAAGCTGGGAGATGCTTCGGCCTTTCTCAGGCCCCTCTTGCCTCGGCCAAGAGGCAAAGTACCCTGAGGGCCATGCTGAGGTGCCACAGCCAGTGGCTGGGGCATTTGTGAGCGTGCCCTGGCCCCTGAGCTCTACCCTGTGCCCGGGCTGCATGCCCACTGCTGCCCAAGGGTTAGGTGGAGGCAAGGTGCAGCTCTCGGGCTTTTTCCCCTCTGTCCTTCCTCTCCTCCCAGTGTAAATAATGACAGCATTACCAGCAACTGATGCATTTATGTTTGCAAAACCTCTTAGTGGGCAGCAGTGTACACGAGTGAGAAGGCTGGGCAGGGAAGGAGAGGGTACAAATGTTGAACCTGCAATACAAAGGATAAGTTCATAAGTACCGGCATTCTGCGGTCCTACCTAAAATAGTCAGTTCTGCATGTCTTCTGTGATCTACAGTAATTATCCCTATTCATATTACAAGACTCTTGTGTCACTGAAGTACCTTGAAGTGAATCCTTTGGAAACAGCCAGCAGGGAGGAGGCTGCTTGGTTAGGTCTGACAGTAAGGGCTTGCAAAGGGCGGTGTGAAGGCGCATCCCACCGCTCGGGGGGCGCCTGGCTCCACCGGCGATGGGGTGGGGGGGGGTGGCTGCCGGGAGCTGGGTGCAGCCCGGGTGCGGCGTGGGGCAGAGGGAAGGGCGCTCTAAACACAAGCCTCGGCTTTTCACGCTCTTAAATAATGCTCGCGGGGTCAGCGCGACAGGTAAAGGAACTGGAAATCAGCCGATATTAAGTGAGAAATCATCAATCAGTTTAAGGCTGGTTGGGTCCAGTTTTCTCAAGGTGATTGAGGAATAAGAGAGAAGGGTTTGAGGAACCCGGAGCACGTATGCGGACTCTTAAATTGCATTGAACTTCTAGTTATACATTGAAAATCCTTTCCTAAAAATAACTGCTGTCCATCCAGTAACGTAAATGACTCGCAAAGTGTTTCTTAGTCCGTTTGATCTCCGTCGTCTAAGCAGCCTTTAGTGCCTCCCCCCGTTTAAAAACAATGGCAACGCGTGGTGTTTGGGTTTAGACTCATTTTTCACTGGCGATAAAGGGGCTGTTTTCTGTAACATCGTAGATTATTAGAAATTTGTAATTTGCAGTTCACGTTTACCATCAAGACCACAGCGGGGGGGGGGCGGAAAGAGACTAGAGTCTGTAAGTAGCTTCAGTAATTCCCGCTCACGGTTTTCCTGACGATGGAAAAAACAACGCTTTCAGAGCAAACTTGCTTGAGTTTAATATACAGTAACTTCAGAAAGTGCAATAAAATCAATTAATGTTGCAAAAGCATTGGCCAAAAAGAGAGTGGTGAAAGGATTTATGGAAACGTAATGGATTTACAAGCATTTATCCTGCGACTTGATAAACAGCAATTGGAAGCCGAGATGGTGAAAATAATTAGTCCCGCAGTCTCAGTGAATATGAACAATTTATTGTTATAATTTTATCCCTTCAGTGGTTATTCAAATTTATTTTTTAATTTTGTGATCTGAAGCGCAGGAGGATTAATCTAAAGTTTGGTCTCGGCTTCCTCGGGGGTTGGGTTTTCTTCTTCTCTTCGCAAAGCAAAGCGTGACCTGTCACTTGCCAGGGCTTCTCCACTCAGAGAGATCATTCTTAGTTTTTCTGCATGTATTTTAAGGACTATTATCTTTGGCCTTAGTAAATAATGTTATCAAACGGGGGAAGGATCAGCTGCTCTCCTCCCTGTGCGCCAGGGCTGTCTCTCCCTCTTTCATTTTTTCGGACGTGTTTTCATGGAAACTTTGGAAGAGCCGCGGTCGCAGAGCCCCTGCGGGAGCGTGTCCTGGTTCTTGAGCAACGCTAGCACCGAAAACTTTTCTGCTTTCTCTCAGAAGTTTGTAGTTCTATTATTACAGTAGAAACGAGACATCTAGCATGGAGTAAAGATTACAATTTCCAGAAGTCAGAATTTATTACAGTTAAACTGTGATAAGATCCCATCTGTTATGAACACATGTAGCACCAATTGTTTTTCATACAACTGCAATTTATTTACCCTTCAGAGTGAATGAGATTACAAGCGTTATT
>VZRU01008755.1:26432-55566 GCA_013398155.1 Pedionomus torquatus
TTTTATTTTATTTTATTTTATTTTATTTTATTTTATTTTATTTTATTTTATTTTATTTTATTTTATTTTATTTTATTTTATTTTATTTTATTTTATTATTTTTTTAAAGCTCTAGACACAACTTACCACTCCTGCATCCCTTGCTGGTCCCCCCTGGGGATGCCTGCTGTGGTCAGAGGTGTGTTGATGCAGGATGCCCTGGGCCGAATGGTGATGTCCACCCAGCTCAGCAGAGACAGCCATGGCAGGCCCAGCTGGGTGCTGAGCTGGGTGCTGCTTTGGGAGCAGCAACCCCGTCTGCTGGCCCCATGGAGCTTCTCTTGATGGACATGCTATCTATGATAGCAAAATAACACCTTAAAGAAATTTAGCGGGAAGGGGAACATCACATTATTCTTATGCCCACCCTTGGTCTTGCTTACCAAACATTTGACTTCTGGTAGGTCCCATCTTCCTTACACGAGATCTGCTGTGACCCTTTGACTCCCAAACAGCTTATCCTCCTGTCTCCAGGAGCTGGTTCTGGTTAAAAGCCACTTGTTGCTGTCCCTTCCCCGGTTCCTGGGACAGTGGGACATCTTAATTCCATATATCCCGTGGGGTGTGTGAGTCCTGACGGGAACTCTGTGCCCCTTGGGCTCCTGGTGCCATCATCGTGGTGTCTTCAGAAGCCAGAAGGATGCGCCCTGTGAGGGGGACCGGGGTGGGGTGGCAGCACCTTCCGTGTCGAGGCCACCACACACACCAAAGGCTTGAAGTTACGGCTTGCAGATCGTCATCCTGCAGTTCTATCACGTCCCGTAACCACCACCACCCCCCTCCTCCGAGAGCGACCGAGATGTGATGGTGAAAGGGCTGAGAGGACTGTCCCAGGCAGAGAGGACTGGAAGGTTTTAAAGACAATTAGCTTTCATGCTTCTGTGTGGTGGCGTGTGGCTCCGGAGCAGCACGGGGGCTCAGGGGGCAGTGCCCTCCCCAGCTGGGCAGCGTGTCGGGGTTGATTTAAGCCTTTCCATAAGGCATGAGGTGTTTGCCATGATGCTGTTGATTCGGCAAACCTTCCCAGGGGCTGCTGCCCCGTGGTCCGTAGCAGTGTAACTTCATACCCTCGGGCAAGCAGATCATCATCCACACCAGGGGGTTTCACTGGAAGTAGAATCATAGAATCCTCCAGGCCAGAAGGGACCTCCAAAGGTCCATCTAGTCCCACCTCCCCGCAGTCGCAGGGACACCCCCAACTAGCCCAGGTTGCCCAGGGCTTCATCAAGCTTTGCCTTGAACATCTCCAGGGGAGGTTGCCTCCCTGGGCAACCTGGTCCAGTGCTCAACCACCCTCAGTGTAAAGACATTTTTTCTAATCTTCAACTTAAATCTACCCTTCTCCAACTTAAGTCCATTGCCCCTCGTCCTGTCACTGCAGCCCTTTGTGAACAGCCCCTCCCCAGCCTTCCTGTAGCCCCCTTCAGGTACTGAAAGGCTGCTCTTAGGTCTCCCCGGAGCCTCCTCTTCTCCAGGCTGAACAGCCCCAGTTCCCTCAGCCTGTCCTCGTAGCAGAGGTGCTCCAGCCCCCTGATCATCTTGGTGTCCCTCCTCTGGACCCTCTCCATCAGGTCCATGTCCTTCCTACATCGAGGGCTCCAGCCCTGCACCCAGTGCTCCAGGTGGGGTCTCACCAGAGCAGAGCAAAGTGGGGCATCCCTGTCTGAACGGAGGTGAATGAAACGATGCCAGAGCCCACCCCCGTTAGGGGAAGGTGGGAGTTTTTGGGGGGCAGCCCCTCCCCGGGGCTGCCTTTCGGTTGGGCTGGTTGCAAAAGGGGCCGGTGGGGGACAGGGTGGGCGTTGGAGGAGATGCGATGGGCTCCCTCCCAGCTCTCAAAGGCTGCACAGAGCAGATTTATGACTTATTTATGCAGCCCGGATCCTGGCGTGACGGAGCGCGGCACAAAAGCTAAAATGACAGTAATTAGAACGGATCGACGCTCAGTGACCCAGAGAAAAGTGAAAACCAGGGGAGATAATCATGAGTGAAAGAGGGAAAATGGTGATGGTTACAATTCGAATCGGGAAACGAGCTCCTAAAGCAAACCAGCTCTCGGAAATCCCATCAATGCTTGACAAATAATCCAGCTCCAGGATTCGGGAAGTATCACAGTGAACATCTGTTCAGGTAAATAACAAGGCTGAGTCCAGGTGCTGTTTGAAAACGCTGCCTGCTCCTCTGTTTGAGGTGAGCCCGTTCAGACAGGCTGCCAGTTCAAAAGCGCTCGCTATCATTAAAATGCTAACAATTATAACATTCTCTGTGGTTAGGGATTATTGAACACCTGGCTCCCCGGCATTAACCGCATCACCACCGCTCCCGCAACAGCAGCTCTGAGGATAACCCACCTTCTTGACCTTAAGGATGATAGATTACCCAAGAGCTGTTGTGTTTGAGCCCTCTAAAATGGGCCAGATACCAGTAAATTCAAGCACGTGTTAATTTTCTCACTGCTCCATCTGGCTATTTCTGGTTGAGTTTTAAATCTGAACAGATTTGGGTCCTCTGGTGTTTCGTGAAACTGGTTTGGTTTGGTTTGATCATGGAGGTCCAGCTCATGAGCTGAAAAGAAGACCTCAAAGCCTCTATCTGAAGACAGCTTTGGTTGCACGTAGTTGAGTAGAGGGACCGAGTCAACATTTCCATTTTGCAGGCATCTGACACAAATAATTTACAGCCATAAGAATAACCCTGAGAAGGAGCCCTGCTTATCCAGGAGAGCTGGGAGGGTCAGGCTGGCTCTGGACTTGGTGGGCCTGTTGACTCGGAGGTCTTCTGGTTGGCTTTGACTTCTGCGATGATAACTGGGGATAGATGGGAGACCCCCAGCTCCTCTGGGGACCTGTGGGAGCTCGTATGTCTTTGGAGGAGAGGTGAGAGGTTTGCCTCATGCATCTTTGGTGATAGACCACAGTGCAAGCTAAAAAGGATGACGTTGGACACTGTTGTGACTGCTTTGGTACAGGAAAATAGGATGATTTGCTATGAGTTTCCACCCAGCCAGGGAGCAAAGCTGTGTCATGAGGCCAAGAGTGGCTGGAGAGGGAGAAGGTTGCAGGCTGGTCTGTGCATGTGGGGGATGGCAGCCATTCAGGGCTGAGTCAGATGCTTTTCCAGGGCTTTATTCATGTGTGATGCTCATCCATCTGTAAAGGATAAGGGCGTTGCGCTGGAAGCGCCGTGCACGAGTTGAACGCCCCGACGTGGCCGTCCCCTTGCTTTTGCTCGCTGGAGACACCTTCTGAGTGATCTCTCCGTTGATCCTGCCTCTGGCTGGCACCCCGAAAAGCAGCAGCTTTTGTCCTCAAAAATGTGATTTCTGCAGGGGTGGGGGCATTCCTCATCGTGGGAAGTGAGAGGAAGTTTTCAAGCCTTGTCTTGGTGGCTTTCAAGCCACCAAGAAGTGGTGGACACTTCTCCCAGCAGTTGGAGTAGGCTGGACGTGGCCACAGTGAGGACAAGGGTCAGGCACTAAGTGCAAGGACATCTGTTTGAAAAAGACCTCAGGGAGAAGAAATTCAAACAGCTTTGATGTGCTCCAGGAAACAACGAGTGTTCCTGGGGATGTCCTGGGGATTTGAGGACAGGTTTAAGTTCAAGAGCGTTCTGGTGGTCTTTTGACTGCAGAAAGTGAACACTGCAGCCCTGTCCCCAGTAATGAACGAGGGTGGCAGCAGCTCCAAGGTGAATCTTGCCTCCTGCTGGATATGAGCCTCTCAGTGCCAGCACGAATGATGGAGAAAATGAAGCAGGACCTCCCCCCTTGGAGATGTCACACAACGTGTAGTGCAGCTGTGGATCTGCTGGAGCTGTGGGCCACCACAAGCTCTGCAGGCTGTGGTGGCCATCCCTGGTTAGCCCCAGAGTCCCTGACATGGTGAGACACCGTGGGATCCTTGGAGGGCTCTGAGGCAGCCTGGCTGGGCCACGGTGAGCAACCCAGCTGTTGCTGTTAGCGATGGTGATGGGACTCAACCAACTGGGATGAGAAATTGCATTAGAAACACCTGACCATAGGGGGATGTAACCCCTTATCCGAAGGCTGACAGCGTGTGTGTGTGTGTTTTAAGAAAGAGGGATATTGAGCAGAAGAGGGTGCCTCGATTTCAGGGCCAGATGCCATCCTCCTTGGAGACTTTTGCCTGCAACAAGTTCTCCAGGATCTGTCTATTTGCTGTTGTTTCTCACCAAAGTCTGTTGGTGCAGGAGGAAAAAACTGCTGGAAGGGATCCTGCTTCTCTTCTATT
This sequence comes from Pedionomus torquatus, assembly GCA_013398155.1. Classification (NCBI taxonomy): domain Eukaryota; kingdom Metazoa; phylum Chordata; class Aves; order Charadriiformes; family Pedionomidae; genus Pedionomus; species Pedionomus torquatus. The sequence continues at coordinate 30,722 of VZRU01008755.1, forward strand.
GTTTTGAATTGTAGTAAGCATATTTTTTTCTTTTTTTTTTTTTTCAAATGTAGAGGGTGTTAAATGCTTCAGAACTACCAGGGCTTGTCATGGGACCCCGCACATGCAGAGAACAAAGCCTGTCAGCGAGTCCCTTGTCTGCAGGCTGGCTGACAACCTTCTGTTCCAGCTAATTTTTGGTGTCATCAATCACAAGTACCTCGACAGTGGCCTCGTGGTGCCCTGTGTGCACCGCCGAGCTCATTGAGTGACCTATTAGTGCTTTCAGTTAATTCTGGTGACGTATTTATAGCGTGGAGATCTACAGCACCGATTTCCTACAGGACACGTCGGGGTTTGACATCAGATTAAGTTATAGAGTCCCCTTTCCTGGCTGGATCAATGGGCAGAGTCAAACAGAGCCTCGTCTACATGCAGATGAGGAGGATTAGATTGAAATCAGCAAGTGTCAGTAATGGCTGTTTTTCCCACCAAGGGAAGAATAGGCAGGGAAAAATTTCCATCATTAATAATTTAAGTTTATAGAGGAGAGGGAAAAAAAAAAAAAATGAACGTATCATATACCGCTCCCGCAGATAACAGGGCCCCGCTTTCGCTGATAATTCCGTCTGGCAGACAAGTTCTGAAAAATTATTATGATTATCACTGGGTTTCTGAATCTGTTATGAATCTTCTGCAGTCACGGAATATTTTAACAAATGCCCTTTTGCAGCAGAGCTGAAAATACTATTGATAGCACAAAAATACCCATAGAAAAATGCGGGCAAAATAGCTGAAAATGAGAGGCGGGGTAATTTGCCAAAACAAGGGGAATAACAAATTCTGGTGTGGATTTTGCAGAGCAGGTGGTTGGCCTGGCCCTTGGCACAGTGGGTGCTGGGGATGCAGGAGGGCACCGGGGATGCAGGAGGGCACCGGGGATGCAGGAGGGCACCGGGGATGCAGGAGGGCACTGGGGATGCAGGAGGGCACTGGTGACCTCTCCATCCCCAGCCCCGAGGAGCCTGGGTTGGGCTCACGGCAGCCCCGAGGGGCTGGAGGGACCTGGGGGTTGGCGAAAGACCTCCAGAAGCAATTAGAAAAGAGCTGCTTAAAGCTATTTGTGGTTCCAGCCGTGAAAATGCAACAGCCACGGTTCTACAGGCTTGAGAAAGAGTTTTCTGGTCTTTTTTTATATTCCCAGGAGAGGCTCCCAGTGGCAGCGCTGGGTTTTTGTGTGTGAGCCATACCTGCCAGGCTTGCAGGCAGGGGACCGCTTTCCCCTCCGATGTCCCTAAAATGTTTTGGTTCTTCTTTGTTGCTGCTGTTGCTCGTTTTCTCCAGGCTGCAAAAGCACTCGAGGTCGTGGGACTCGGCGGTGAAGTTCTGTGCCTCGTGCTCGCTCAGCATCCGAGAGCCTTAATCCCAGCAAGCGCTCAAAGAACAGCAGCTCATGTAAATCAAGCAGGAAACAACACACGGGAAGAAGTGAGCATGAATTTCTAATTAACTAAATTTGCAACTGGTACACAGAAGTTAAAGGGCATGTGATTTATCACCTGTCAGTAAAGATATTGGTGATAGCTCATGCTTTCAGTACTGTGGTGTCTGCGTAGCTCAGCTGTGGAGTTAAAGGGCATCTGATTTATCACCTGACACCAGCCATACCAGTTAGAGCCATCACAGAGCTACTTGCTTGGCTCTTCCTTCCAGCAGAGAGAAGCGTGAAGGACTTTGTTTCAATAAATGCATAAAGAAAGGAAAGTTATAGTAAGAGCTGCTTTTCACCAGTGGAAAGGCAGATCTGGAGTGCAGGAGGGCAGCCAGTTTGGCCAGCGCAAGGGGAGGCAGGAGGAGCCTGATGGTTTCTTGAGTATGTTGGTGGGTACAAACACTTCTGGTGTTGGCCAAAAGAGGCCTCGCTTTTCATATTTGCAGTTCACAGCTTTTGTCTGAGCATTCGATTTGCAATAGTGCTGAGGCGCTAATAAGGCTCAGTGCTACAGTTGACTTGACTTCTCTTCTTGGTGCCTGGAAGTTTAAGAGGATATACCAAGACAGGCTTTATGATACCTCCTTAATTCCAAGCTCTTTCATAGAATGATAGGATGGTTTGGGTTGAAAGGGACCTGAAAAATCATCCAGTCCTAACCCCCTGCCCTGGGCAGGGACACCTCCCACCAGACCAGGTTGCTCAAAGCTCTGTCCAACCTGATGTTGAACCCCTCCAGGGCTGGGGCAGCCACAGCTTCTCTGGGCAACCTGGGGCAGGGTCTCACCACCCTCAGAGTGAAAAGTTGCTTCCTAGCATCTACTGTAATTCTTCCCTCTTCCATTTTGAAGCCATCACCCCTCATCCTATCACTACATGCTCTTGTAAAAAGTCCCTCCCCAGCTTTCTTCCCCTTCAGATATCGGAAGGCTTCTAGAAGCTCTCCCTGGAGTCTTTTCTTCTCCAGGCTAGACAACCCCAACTCTCTCAGCCTGTCTTCATAAGGGAGGTGCTCCAGCCCTTGGACCATCTTCATTGCCCTCTTAGGCTCCTTAGATAGTAGGAACTTTGGTTGTGCTTGGGGGCCTCAGTGGGACCTTAAGCTTTTAGTTCTTAGGAAAACTAGCTCCTTCTTAGCACTAGCAAAAAGATGAGCAGCCTCGCACAAGCTGTGTATTGAAGCTTAGATAGAACTGGCCCGTTCCCCGTTAAACTGTAACATCATTGGGTTTGATGCAGAAAGTTCAGTGCGATTTAATTGTGACCAAATCAGCCCAGGTACCACCCTAGATCAGATGCTGGTTTCCAGTGGGCTGTGTAGAAATCCATGAGAGCTGTGTTCTATATGGAACAGCTGCCAAAACTGGATTCCATCCTTTGGTATTAATAGATATTTGCCCTTTTCACCCCATATTTTCGCGTCTGTGTTCTCCTCTTTTCTAACCTGGTAGACTCAAGCCAAGTTTTGAGTTGCACATGCTTTCCTCAAGTCTTTGGGTCTTTCTGTGAAGAGGCAGCTGTTGCTAAAAGTGGAGTTAGGTGGAGTTCCTGCTCTCCCTTGTATGCCCACACCGAAGCAGTGGGTGCCAGGCACGGGAGCTGCGCTGCTGGGGAGGAACTAGCTGTGAAACAGCTCTTCCCAGCTCTTTGTGACCTTAAATGGTCCCAGGACCCTTTGGGTAACCAGTCACCTTCTGGGATTTGGTGCCATCTGCCACAGCTTCTCTGTCAGGAGAAACGATTAGTGCTAAAAAGCATCATTTGAGAGGGGTGTGAGAAACCATGCCAAGACTGCTCACACCGTTTGCCTCCACCAGAACATAAACCTGTTGCGTTCGGGTCATTGGTTTGCCATTACATTTTGAGAGAGCCTGTGGGTTCTCTGTTTTTTGTTTTTTTTTTTTTTCTGTTCCTGTGTGTGTGATATGACAGGTTTTGGAGCATCTAGTGTAAAATGTTGAAAGCTTTTCTGTGAACGTGCACGTAGTCGTTGCTGTCAGCTGCATCAACACGAGGATCGGTGAGAAAGCTCTATGGACCACAAAAACCTCATTACATAATGTCTGGAAATACAAGACATACATGAGTTCAAGTAAGAGGTACAGTAAATCATGAGGCTCTTGAGGATGGAGGAAACTCTTTTAAGTGGGCTTTAATTACCAAGATTGAAAGAAGTCTCCTAACCCAATGCCGAGTAGAATTCGGTGCTGACTGGAAGGGTTGGGTGCCAAAGCTGACATTTTCAGCTGAATTGGTTCCTGGATGAGGCCTCTGAGAAGCCTGTGGAGGATGAGCAGAAGCTCAGGGTGGTGGGCAGCAATGTTCCTCACATCACTGAGGTTTTCACCTTGTCCTGTGGCTGCGGGTGGATGAGAGCAGCACCAAAAGGTCCCATGGAGAGCAGGGGGCAAAGCTCTGCCTCCCTGGGTCCAGGTCGTCATTCTGTTCTCCTCCTGTGCTCTCTGGGGCAGGTGTGTCCTGCTACTCCCCTTTTTTTTCATATATTCATCTCATTATTAGGTTTGGTCCTTCTGCCTCCCAGGACTCAGCTCATGGGTCAAGATTTAGTTACTGTGGGGGCCTTGAGAAGCTTTTTGTCTTCTTTCTCTTCTTTCCTTGGGCTTCTTTCTCAAGCATTTTGCAAATCTGGGCAGTTATCAGGGCAACCAAAGTTGAAACCAAGGGAAATATTCCATCAGCTTTGTGTGTTTTCTACATAAAAATAGAAGTCCAGTGGGGCCTTTAACGTAGCCAGGGACTTGAGAGAGGGTGAAGGAATGAAAAATGGGCAGCGGGATAGCATTTTGCTGCTACCTCAGCTGAAGGATGGAAGGAATCAAGGTAGCATGTTTATTTGACAGGGAATACTTTGTGTACTTGTGTAATCTGTTGACCTGAAAATTAAATCACTTTCTTGTTCATCTTCTGTGCCATTGATCTTGGAGTCATTAGTGGAAGTACAAGGCATCACGGTGACATGTCCCCCTGCCTTGCACAGCCCTCACGGAAGAGAACACGCATCAGCAGATGCTTTTATTCGCCTGAGTCAAATATGGGTTGTGCTGGTTCCCAGACCATGTTAACTGTCAGGGAAAAAGAGAGAGGAGCTGGAATACTCTTACAGATTTCATCTATTTTTCCCTAATAGTTCCCTCTCCCCTTGTTTTTGCAGCCAACTGCCATGTGGTGGGATGTTCCCTGGTCCAGGCAGTTGGGTACCATGAAGATCTGGAAGGGCTGTGGTGGGGCGCAGAAGGCTGCCCGTGCAGAACAGCTGCAGAGCCCCCCAATCCCTGGTCCTCCAACTCTGCTCTCCCCATTCCCTGCCTCTACTCCAGCTGGGCTCATAGAGCAGGAGGGGAGAGCCAAGGGAAACCGGGGACTCGATGTCTTCATACACACGTACGGTTAGATATAGGGGGTGTGGTGTATATATATTTATATATATTTTAATATATATAAATATATATAAAATAAATAAATATATATTTAAATATATATTTGGACATAAATATATGAGTATAAAATAATAATAAGCTCTGGTCAGCCTCACTTACTGTGTTTTCTGGTCGTAGAAGACCAGTATNCAGGCACTGGGACAGGCTGCCCAGGGAGGTGGTGGAGTCACCATCCCTGGAGGTATTTAAGAAACATATAGATGTGGCACTTCAGGGCATGCTCTAGTGGACAAGGTTGTAGGGGTTTTCTGTGTGTGGTGTGTTTGGTTGGACTCAAGGACCTCAGAGATCCTTTCCAATCCGGAGTGCTTTCAGGATGAAGGCAGTGTGAGACCTGAGCACGGCCAGGAAGGGATGCACCGGGGAGGGGAACGCATTAAAAGAAGGCGGATGTTGAAAACATTGGGCAAAATAACACAGCACACGGTATTTCGGATTGAACCTTCCAGCTGCTTGACAGTTGGTTTAGCACTGACTTCCCATGCTGAGGGGATGGATGCGGTACCAGAAAGCGTGGCCTCGCTCCCAGACGTGCCTGGAGTGCTGCTTCCCCTGCACCATCGTCCTCTTCCCCAGCTCCCGGTGGCTTTTCCTCTGCTGAGCCAGGGAACCAGGGATGGGTGCCAAAAAACCCAGCCCCATGTTCCTCCCAGAGCATTGCCCTGGGAAGCAGGGCAGGCACCCAGGGAACCCCGCGCTGCCTGCAAGGGGCTCGGGGTCTGCACCGCTGGGAGGATCGAAGAGAAGGGAAAGATGAAAGAAACAATAATATTTTTACACTTACTGTAACTTGGGCTCGGTTTCATATTTCATTAATTATTGTTTTCTCGTGTGAGGAGCCTGGGGAGGAAAATATTAATCACAGGTTTTTGCTGAGTGCTGTTTCAGTAAGTAAATTAATTTCAGACGGGAAACTTGTTTGTGTGGATGTTTGGCTCCTTCCCACCGTCGGCCGGCGAGCCCGCTGCGCTTCCCGGCACCCCGCCGAGCCCGGGCCAGCCCCCGCTGCCCCGAATTTTGGCACGTTTCGGTTGCAGATTGGCCCTCGCCGCCGCCAGCAGAGCTTGCGGGTCCCCGTTGGGTTTTCTCTGGCTTGTTTTTGTTTTCTTCTCGTACTTTAATCCCTTCTGGCAAAAGCCATGGCAAAGAGATGGCTTTCGTGGCTGGGGCAGGAGGCTGTGAAGGTGGTGGTGGTGGCCACAGGATGGGGCAAGAATCCAAACTGGATCTGTGCTGTAGCTGTGGGAGAAGAATGGGATAGCAGGTGGGGAAAGAGCATGGGTCCATGGCTCATGTCCCCTCTCTCCATCCCAAATCACTGCTCTCCAGTCACCCGGCTGCATCCCATGGCCCTTCTCAGGCACAGGGCTCTACCTGAGCACCATCACCTTCACCTGCCAGCTCTCGGCAGTGGGGAAATTCCAATGTCACACTCATAGTTTGGAGAAGAGGAGGCTGAGGGGAGACCTCCTTGCCCTCCACAGCTACCTGAAAGGAGATTCTAGGTGTTGGCCTCTTCTCCCAAGGGAATAATGACAGGACCAGAGGAAATGGTCTGAAGTTGTGTCAGGGGAGGTTCAGATTAGATATTAGGAAGAGTGACTTCACTGAGAAGGTGGTCAGGCACTGGAACAGCCTGCCCAGGGAGGTGATGGAGTCACCATCCCCGGAGGTATTTAAGAAACATGTAGATGTGGCACTTCAGGGCATGCTCTAGTGGCCAAGATTGCTGGGTTGGGTGATTTGTTTTTTGGAGCTTGGGTTTGTTTGTTTGTTGATTGGTGGGTTTTTTTGGTGTGTGTATGGTTGGACTCAATGATCTCAGAAGTCCCTTCCAACCATGAAGATTCTGTCATTCTGTATCTTTTCTTTTATATATAAATCAACACCAGCATTTCTTTGTCGAGTGAGAGAGCCTCCAGGTGGATCTGGTTAATGGCATGCTTTATTTCGGGAGAGGGCTTTGCATCCTTTCTCACTTCTGAAGTCCGTGACCCCAGACAAAAATGAATACCATCTAACTGTTCCTGCTCCGGGTTTATTTCTGGCAGCATCCCCAAGTAACTGAATTTCAGAGGGCTGTGAGTGTGTATGTATATATAAAACAGTAGATCTCAGTAAGATAATCAATTACATGCAGGAGGAAACCAGAACTTTTTCCATTGGTTTTATCAGATACTGTGGTCGGTCGAGGCAATTCAAAGCAACTCGGAACCCTATTGCATTCATTCTTGCTGTAATCACTCCATCTCTGTTTACCATATTCAGTTAAAGTGGCTTGTTCGCTACATCCGCTCCGCTGCCAAAATAACCTCATTTACTCTTGCAAACGGCTTCTGCTGCTGCTGCTGCCGGAGCGTTCCCGCGTGGCAAGTACGTTCTTGGCCGCAGCACCGAGGTTTGGAGAGATTGCTCTTTGAATCCTGCCGTGGAGTTGATTGGTTGGCATCTTCTCATTCACTTTCAAATACCATTTGAATGACAGGGGTTGGTTTGGGTTTGGTTGTTTTTGGGTTGTTTTTTTTTTTTTTTTGGAAGTGTGGGCTTTGCTTTCACCTGCTGCAGAGCTGAGCAGTCCCTGAGCTTGGGGCTGCTTCCACGGGGTGTTGGTGCTTTGTTGTTGGTTGGGTGTTTTGGTTTTTTTTTCTGCTTGCTGTTGTTTTTCTTGTTTTTGCAAAATTTCATCTTCAAACGGAAGAGTCTGTTAAAAATACCCAGCTCACTGCTTTATGGAAAGCTGAACCCAAAGTTGGCAGGAGTCTGCTGGGACTGTGGCAGGGTATGGAGGGGAAGGGTTTGCCTGCAGAGCATGTTGACCATCAATAACCAGCAGCCTGGGCTCTGTGGAGCTGTGTCGCTCAGCTCCTTTCCTCCTGCTCCTTTGTCCTTGGTTGTCATCTGTGTGAAGCCCAGCTGCCATGGCTTGGTTTGCTGCAAGGTGTCGGGGTGAAGCTGGAAAAGGTGTCGCAGCTGGGAGAAGGGGATTGAAGGAAAGAAAACTTGGTTAAAATGGGCAAAACCTGGGGTTTTTTTTGCCTTGCATCATAGAATAGTTAGAGTTGGAAGGGACTTCAAAGATCATTGAGTTCTAACACCCCTGCCCTGGGCAGGGACACCTCCCACCACACCAGGTGGCTCCAAGCCCCATCCAGCCTGGCCTTGAACCCCTCCAGGGATGGGGCAGCCACAGCTTCTCTGGGCAACCTGGGTCAGGGTCTCACCACTCCCATAGCCAAAAATTTCTTCCTGAGATCTCATCTCCATCTCCCCTCTTTCAGTTTAAAACCATTCCCCTTGTTCTATGGCTCCCCTCCCTGATCAAGAGTCCCTCCCCAGCTTTCCTGGAGCCCCTTTAGGGACTGGCAGGGGCTCTAAGGTCTCTCTGGAGCCTTCTCTTCTCCAGGCTGAACCCCCCAACTCTCTCAGCCTGTCCCCAAAGCAGAGGAGCTCCAGTCCTTCTGTCTGTTTGTTGCAGCTCAGCCCTTGCTCCTCAGCCCAGCAGGTTGCAGGAGCCTGGCCAAGCATTGCCCAGCCCTGCAGCCACCAGCGCTGGTGCTGGATGTGTCTGAGGAGGGAGCAGCAGCTAACGACCTTTCTTCTTGGTCCCTTGACCTTGGTATTAATAGTGTGTGGAGGTCTGTCCTGTCCCATGGGCTGGGGCTGCAGTGGAGCTGGTGTTTCAGCGAAGAGCTTTGGCAGGGTTGTGACCCGTGCCATCCCTTTTGAAGGAAGACATCTCTGCTGCTGGTTACTCCATCGGTGGTGGATGATGCTAAGACAAAGAACAACACAATGCACTCAGCTTTTCCGGTCATCTTTTGTGCATTGGTGGTGCAACCACAGTTGCCTTGTCCTGACTATAGAAACCAAACTGACATGGAGCGGTTCCCCGGTTCCTGAGAACTGTGTGCTGCTCTGTTGTCCTGGGGCAGGGGGAGCAGCTGGTGCTGAGCACCAGGAGGTTGGACCTGGTGGTGGGATTTCACGTCTCCTTGCTGGACACCTGGATTTGTGCCCCTCCCTCCCAGCCAGGCTTCACCCCCGAGTTGAGGTGCAGCATCCTACTAGAGCAGGTTGCTCAAAGACACAAAGGAAGAGCTTTGTGTCTCCTTGAAGCTCAGGAAAGAGCGGTGCCAACAAAGCCCCCAAAAGAACCCAAAGAGGGGAGGGGTTTATGGTGCTTACCAGTTTCTCATGCTTCTTGACTCAGAGTGTGATTTTAGTGCCCTGAAATGAACTGTCTTGAAAACACTGTTGGATTTTATTTTTGGTTGGTTTTTTTAGGCAGGGGGAGCGAAACTTCTCATACGTATTAATCTAAAGCTGGAGGTGAATTTGTCCCCTTTTGTTTTCTTATAAGTACCGTCTTCTGCTTTGAGATAAATAACTATATTTTTTCTTTTACCCTGGCGTGCTGTGCAACTCTGCTTTCAGTGATCAAAGCCTCTGAATCGCGCCTCTGATCCAGCCCTGGGTGGGAGCTGCATCTGCCTTACAAAACTGGTTATTTGGAGATGCCAAACCCAAATGGCAGGAGATGGTTCCGTTTGCAGGAGGTTTTCCCCTTCCAGTGGTCACGGGTGCTTCCCTTCCCACGGGAGCATCGCGAAACCGCTCTCTGCAGTGCCTGGGGATGAGGGCAGCTCTCCCTGTGTTACCTGTGGGGAAATGGGTAGCCTCTCAGTGGTCCCATTTTGGGTGAGGTTGGAGCAGTTTTTCTCCGTGTGCCAGGGGTCCTGCTGCTGTGCTTTCCCATGGGAGCACGGGAAGAGCCCCTCTGCTGGGGTCTCACATCCCTCCCTCCAGTTAGTTGCCAGAATTAGTGATTTTGGCGTGTCATAATCAGCTCTTTCTGGGCATCAAAGGGTCTTTTCCCCTTTTCTTCTGTGGTTCAAATGTCCTCCCTTGCCCCTGGGCCTTGGTTTTCCCGACTTTCCACCCTTGTTTTTCCATCCCTCCTCTCTGAGAAGGGGGGTGAGCGGAGCTGAACTGAGCACCTGAAGCGAGCGTGTGCTGCCAGTTGGGATAACGACATTATGGCATTTCCCCTATTATTTTCTGCCCTGTTATTTTTGCACTCTATCATTTCGATATTGCTGGGCTTTCAGTGGAGGTTTACATGGGGCGGTTGAGGTGATAGTTGGTCTTCTCGCTTAACGTTCAGTTAATTTAAACCCTGCTGACGCCTAGAAGGGATTTCAAACCACTCCCTGCTGCACGGACTGCTCTGCACTTTTCACCCTGGGGTTTCTCCTGCTCTGATGTTGCCTTCTGCTTGGTTAGGTGGCTTGGAAATTCCCAAGATTTCCTCGTTTGTATTTAAGCTACATAAAGTTCTTTCTATCTAACAAACTGTTTCACGATGCAGGCTGATTTCCAGGTCTAAGCAACAGGAGACCTGGTTGAATATTTCTGCTGAGGTGGTGTTAATTATTTCCATCTTGAACAAAGAGCCACGTGCTGGATCTTCTCGTGGCTCTCGGTGGTCTTGGGTCTGCATTTACAGCATCACCCACATCTACACCCTGGTTAAACCCAAGCTCAGAGCTTGGCATGGGAACTCTTCGCACGGTTGAGATTGTTCTTATATTAATTTAATCTCAAGTCAGAACAACTGTATTTCAGTGAAATTTCGGTTGAGAGCGTCTACGCCAGGGGAAGTTGGTGCAGAGAAAATGCACCGTTAGCAAAACGGGCTGAACCTCGAATTGAGGTAGGTTCAAAGCTCCACGTCTTTCTTTGTAGAGAGCTCTGAGAAGGAACCTTGGGAAGCCTCAAGGTGCCTGAGCAGCCGGTCGTCCCCTACCCCTCAGTGCCTGAGGGTGAGCGGTGGGAGAAGGGCTGTCTCCTCTCAGAAGTGCCGTGCTCTTTGCTGCAGCGTGGGGCCATCGGGCTGTCCTTCGTGTCCCCCGGGACTGATTTGTGGCCACCAGTCTTCCTCCTCCTACAATAAAGGCTTAAGTTGTCCCAATTGGCACGTCTCTCAGGGCCAGATGTAGCATTTGCCAACCTGGAACTCTTCTGCAGAGGAGCTGATTTTGCTGGTGGTTTCCCACCTGTGACAGTTTATAGGTTCCTTTGGGACTGTTGGGCAACAACGTTGATAGGTTTTGACTTCTGGCAACAGGACACAGCTTTACCTTTGTCTGGCAGCTGAAAGAGCCTGGAGTCTTAATCCTCACAGACCTGCAGACTGAATGAATCTGTGGGACACCTTCTCTGGGGGACAACGGACCGATCTCCTCGACAGCTCTGCTGCCAGCTGAGCTTTCCCATCCTTTAGCTGTTGGTGGAGATCATCCATGAGTTGTGCGTACAGGAACCTTGCTCAGTGCTTGTTGCTGAGCCTGATATGGAGGCAGTGGAGAGGCTAATGCTCACTAGAAGTTTTATATATATATATATGCCCTTACTGGTCCAAGCAGTCCTGAGAAATCAGGTCTGGGCATCATGCAAAGTATCAAAATGCGCTGCTGTGGCCCCAGCAGTGAATGGGGACATATCCTTGGGAATTATCCAATCCATCCCCCCTTCTGCTACTCTCTCATCCCTGACCATCTCTTTAGTACTTAAGAAGAGGTTAGTCCAGGTATCTCCTCCATGCCTGGGGACTCAGGGGGGAAGAAGAGTGCTGCAAACTCAGTCTTTTCACTCTCCATGTGTCTCCTGCACACCCAGCAAGGTCTTCTGCCAAAGCTTCCTCCTCCTGGCACCCCTGTTGCTTGCCTGGATTATGCTTCTCCATCACTTGGCTCTTAGTCCTCCCACTTTCTTGCTCACGACGTGTCTGTTTCAGCACATGCTCTTGGTTCCAGGCTGAAGCTTCCAGTATTTCCCAGGAGGTCTCAGCTCTGGGATATGCCTTGGGCTGGAGATGCTGGAATTGGTGTTTCTCTGTTGCTTTGACTGAGTAGCTCGAGGGCTGTATGTGGAGAGCAAAAACTAAAAATGATCTTGCTGTGGTCTACACCAGACTTAAAGCTGTTGATAAAATACTTCTATGAATCTTTGCCTGATTTGGGATGTTTGGTCTGGATCCGGAGATCCTGTGCCCAGGTGCTGCCCCAGCCCTTCCCCCCGGCATCATTGGAGACTCCAGTTGGGAAGCCTTGGAGAAGGGTCAGCATCCTCCTTGCTGGCTCACCATGCCACAGCTTAGCAGTGGTGGGAGAGCAGGAACTGTCCCGGAGGGAGACCTGAGCCTAATCGCTGAATTTAGAGGAAAATATGTAAATACACTCAGGTGTCCTGCTGGGTGAGGGGGGCTGGTGGGTGCGGGCAGGGGTTGGCGGGCAGCGTGTCCCAGGCTGCTGGGAAACTCGAAAAGATGGATGGATGGATGGATGGATGGATGGATGGATGGATGGATGGATGGATGGATGGATTGTAGCAAAATGTTGGTTTCTGTGCTGCCTGCAGTAAGTATCTCCTCGCAGACTGAAACTACAGCCCTGACAAACAGCAAAGGTAAACACGATTTGCACATAAAGTGTTTGCTTGGGACTTGTCTACGTCAGCACTCGCAGCATCCTTCAGACCCGACCACGTTCCATGTTCTTTCCACTGTGCCTTGCAAAGATGTATTTTATTTTTTTTTCCCCACTTAATATGTTAATACACTGTTTTTTCAAGAAATACAAACTATGAGCTTCCTGCTCTGTAGGAGATTTATTTTGTTTTGTTTTAAGGAACTGAGCTTGTTTTCCTTTCCAATGAGCGTGCAAGTGTCCGGTCCCACTTACTGACTCGAGAAGGTGATTAATTCTTCTGGTTTTATAGTCAGCGGCGAAACATCACGGTCTGGCCGCACATAACCACCCTGCAGCCTCACTGGGGCTGAATTATCTGGCACAATGGAGCCTGTAATTAGCAGGTGGAGAAGATGCCGCACATGTAGCGCTGGAGGATTGCAGAGGGGCAGGTTGCAGGGCAACCGAGGGAGACAAGAGATTATGATCAGGCAGTAAAAATATATATTAAGTGTTTTCATCTCTCCAGGATGCTTAGATCTGTATAATGCAAACTCCAATATAGAAAACCTCCAGCGACACGATGTAGTTTAACCGAAGCAGAACCTGCAGCGGCTGTAGCGTGTGGCACCGGCGCAATCCCTGCTGCTCCCTGCGGGTTCAGAACAAGGAGAATTCTTTCTCTTAACGGTTATGAGAGATTTGAAAGCGGGGGAAAAAACAACATCATATCCTTTATAGAGGTGCAGCTGAAATATAAATGAAACATACCCATGGGTGGGCCTGAAATCTTGGCGTGACTTCCAGAATTGGGATGCCCTGTCCAGTGAAAATCACTTTCTCCTACTAAATGCTTTTGGAGAAAGTTTGAGGGAATAATCTTGTTTGCTGGTAAATGTGATTTTTTAATATTTTTTTTTAAGGTGTCTGACTTGGGCACTGTGAGGACCTGAGTAGAGGTTCCCAGTCTCTGGAAGTGCGTGGTTCAAAAAGATCTTGTGAGACATCAAAGATGAACTTGAGTATCCATGTCCTTAAAACCCCGGGTCTGGAGGTTTAATGTCACGATCCATATCAACAGTGCATCCTTCCCTGCTGCAGAAGGACCACATCACCCCTTGCAGGGCTCCAGGCAGCCCGCCCAGCAAAGCCTGTGGGGTCACACCCGTCCCTTGTGCCCTTGGTGGGCATCACAAGGATTTGGGGAGCAGCAGGACTAGTGCAGCCCCGCTGGTCAGAGCCATCAGCATGGTCCTGTCACACATGGGGCTGGCCTCTGTAAAGAGATTCTTCTTCTCCCGCACTGCTAGGACGAGGAAGGAAAAACAGCTTTTCCTACCCATGCCTTGGCCTTGTGGGCAACTTCTTGCCCGAGACCATGCTTCGTGGCAACACTGTGCAGATCTCTGCTGCTTTGGTGCCTCTTCGGTTGGTGGCTCCAGCCTTCCTGAGCTGGATGTGCCTGTGGGGATACGCTCCTGATCCTGTGGCTCGGGAAGAAATTGCAGCCAAGGAAGATGCAGATGCTGCTGTTTGTGCTCTGATAGCACATCTAACCACCTTGGCTGGCCTGGGTTTGACCAGCAGCTAAGAATGAGTCTCCAAAATGAGACCACGAGCTCTTTGCAGCAGGATTTGTCCCTTGGTGCAGTGCCTGGCGAAGTGTTCTGGTGCCAGGCTGGGCTGGGACAGTCCCACCCCATGGCAGAGCCGGCAGCAGTTGGGGGAATTTCAGCTGTAAATCCTGCCTGATTTTGAGGGGCAGATGCTGTGGGAGAGAGACGGGAGCTTGGCTCGTCAGGGGAGCTTTTACATTTTCCCTTCGTCAGCACAGGCGAACGTTGAGCAGGGCAAACGCTCCCCTGCCAGGAGGAGCCGAGCGAGACCTTATTTATTTGTGAATATATGAATAGCGGTTTTGCAAACGGGGCCTCTGAATTTATGAATGACCTGACACCGACAGGTGGAAACCAACGCTGTCATTTTATTGTGTTAGATTTAGTAGGTCAGACCTGTACGTACCAAGTCAAAATGACCCAGAAAAACCTTTCTAGGTCAAAATATTGCTTGAAAAGTTGTCTTTTTTTTTTTTTTTTTTCGAGGGCAAGGCCATAAGATTTCATGCTTACTCTGACACGTTTTCCTTCTAACAGTGCAACCACGAGTCTTTGGGATGTGGCAGAGAAGTTGTTGTCTCCTACAGCGAGTAGCAAGAAAGGAACAGGTAGAAGGGGGATACTCATTTCTTGATGTAACTGTGCCTCTTCTGGCCACCTCTCCTGTCCTGAGGTGGTGTGCTGGATACCTGTCAGGCAGGATTTTAGGCTAGAAGTTGCCACATTGATCGTATGAACACCTTGCTGTTTCCAGCAGTGCTAGAACTTGCCCCTAGCTCCTGGGTCCAGCAGGAACCGTGCCCTGCAGCCAACCTTTGGAGCCCCCTAACCCTTAATTAGATGGGCAGGTCTCTCTCAGAAGGAGCATTTTCTCCCCTCAAGAGGCTCAGGGGAGGCTGATGAGGTGGCACACGATGGCTGTCTTCACCCCAGAGATGAGATGGGGCAGAGCTCTGCTAACTCGGGAGTCGGGGGGATGTGTGGATGTGGAAGGACCAAGGCCCAGGACCTCAGTGTTGTCATTCTGCAGCTTTCGCCTGTTGGGTTAAGGCTGCTGCAGTCGGAGCAGATGCAGCTTTCACACTGTTAGAAGGAAGTCCAAACTTCTAATAAAAGCCTGGCTGCTCGTGGGGGTTACTCCTTATTTCTGAGTGCAAACGTAACCAGGGCTCCAACGAGAAGGGAGAAGGGCTACCTCTGACCCCCACGTGGTTCTGGGTGGACTAGAAGGTTTCTGTCACGATGCTGTGTGATGTGGCTGGAGGAGGATGTAGGGTTGGTGTTGGGCTGGATGGAGCCCAGCAGTTAGGTGGGACACGCGTAGATACCGGGATGAGATGGATGGCAGCATCCTTGGGGGGTACCCGAGCGGGAGTCCCGCATCCCAGCCAAGGGCCAAAGGCGAGCGGCACCTCCTCGTGCTGTTGGCACATCACGCCGTGCTTTGCTGCCCGGGAAGGGTGCCCATGCCCCCCGTTTGGCACCCCTGCACCTCCCCCCTGCTCCCTTCCCCTTGTGCAAGCTCAGCTCACCCCACAAGCAAGGCTCAGCGGGGGGAGCATCCCCACGTCCCGCGACGCTGCAACCCAAACCCCACCGGTTCCAAACCCTTTGCCCAGCCCAGCCCTGACCTACTTGAAAAGTAGCTTTTGCCGTCCCAGGGAAGCGGGTGACGGGAGGCTGCGGTGCCTTCTGAACAATTACAGCTCACAGCAGTCCAAATGAAAATGTTTGTTGAAAACAACATGTGCATAATTAAGGCTTAATGAGCCCTTGTCTGTTTGGAATCTGCAATTAGATTTATAATAGAAAATACTAGCAAATGCCAAATAGCTTTAAAAGAAGCTGAGATAAAAGATAATTTTGCTGCAAATCTATAGTAATACTGTAATTCAATGAGCTGGAAGTGGCACAGAGAAAAGACAGTAAAAGCTTTGGACAAGTTTGTATTGTGCATGTTTATCTTATCTGCCCATTTCCCTATCTGTAGAGCTGTCAGTCTCCCTTTTAACTGCTTGGAAAAAGACAGGAGTTTGCTAAAATCGGGAAGACTCCCTTTGTTTATTTTTATTTAAGTCATTAATTAGTCGGGCAATTTTTCCGGCTGCTTTGTCTCTTCCTCATCAGCACACTTTAAACTTCTTGTTAGGGTAAATAATAGTAATAAAACTAATAGTAATAATAATATCTCTATTCAATTATTTACAGTGAGGCGGGGGCATAATAATAATCATCAGAGGTGCCTCCTTCTGATTAGTTCCATTAATCTTAATGAGTTTTCCGCTGTCTTTTGAAGACATTGAGAATTTTCAGCGCTATGTATATTTTTATATGTATGTATATTTTTAAATGTATGTATATTTTAACAGGTAACCCTGAGGCCACCTTGGGTTACCTTCTCGCCCTAATGAGAACATGTTACGTGGCAGTAAAATTTGCCAGAAAGATTAAGAAGGTGCGCAGAGAGAGGCCAGAATAAAGGAAAGGAAAGAGCTGAAAGTAGAAATGCCAGGGAGGGATGGTTGGTTGATGTTTGGGTGATTTTTTTGGTTAATAACCAGCAGTTGAGGTTGGGAATAGAAGTTTTTGGGTACGATGGAGTTAGGGAGCCGGGGCGATGTGGTGGGGGGGCACATCGGGGTGCACAGCCCCCCCTGGAATCGCAGCCCCAGGGGTTTCCTTTGACAAACCTCACTCAGCCCTTCAGAGGACGGGCCGTGCGAGGATGTGGTAACGCCACCCGGGATTTTATTGCCCCACGTGGAAGGTCGCTGAGCTTCAGCTCCTGTAACACCAGGGATCTTTACACACCTGGAGTCTCCTGCGTGGGAAATAGAATTGCTTCCAGTAAAATTGCTTTCTTTTTTTTTTTTTTCTCTGCAGGGGGAATTAGGGTTTTTAAGGCTTTGGGGGTGTTTGCCCCAGATGGCTTGCTTGGCTTGCAGCCTTGGATGAAAGGGCTTGGCTGTGTGACCCCCATCTCACTGCCTCCCACCCCCCAAAAATACCTCAAGGGCAAATCTCCTGGTGATGAAAATCCTGTGTGTTGCTCCTTTGCTTCCACTGCTGGAGGGGATGGGGTGGGAGGTGTCCCTGCCCAGGGCAGGGGGTTGGAACTGGATGATCTCTGAGGTCCCTTCCAACTCTAACCATTCTCTCGTTCTATGTGTGCTGGAGACGATGCTCTTTCTGGCAGAACAGGGACCTGAAGTCTGGCCGCCTTCAAGCCTAATTTTATCTGTCATTAGATGACATCAAGACTTTAATCCAAAGAGTTGAGGAGGTTTGGGTGAACCCTTTCTGCTCCCCAAGTCTCAGCACGGGGAGGGGGTTGGGCTCCCTAGAGCATTCTCCCCACAGTGACGGAGTGTGCCAGGGCGAGCCCCCCACCTTGTCCTGTGTACACCAAAACACACACTGGGGTGATGAGTGATGCCCGTCAGTTCGGTTGTGGAGGGTCAGAAAGGACAACGGGGCTGTGATGCTGGTGGGGTAAAAGCCAAAGCTGATATGGGGAGCTGTGACCTGCATCATTCTTAATTACTGGTTTACAACCGACCTTCCTGACTCGCCCTGGGGTTAGGCTCTGGTTAGGTGGTGTAAAATCACTCACAGGAGATGCTCGGGCAGGCTAGGACTTAAAGAAGACAGGGAAAAAAATGCCGAGTGCTAGACAGCTGTATGAAAAGCGGGCAGTGAACAGGCCCCAGACTGCTGGGGCGTAATTTCAGAAATTGCCTTCCTATCAGGTTTGGGGGGTTGTTTTTTTGGGTTGTTTTATTTTTAATCTTTAACAGAGATCTCGCTTCTCATTAAGGTTGGGTTTTGAGTTGTGGTGGGTTTTTTGAGTTTGGTTTTTTTTCTTTGTTGTTTTTTTTTTCTTCTTTGTTTGTTTGTTTTGTTTTGTTTTTGTTTTGTTTTTTATTAAATTGTGGACATGTCCAAAGATCTGAGCTGGAGCTGTGAGCTGGATTGCGCTTTGTCAGCCCATCTTTTCTGCAAGTCACGCCGTGCCCCGCTGCAGGAGTTATTTGCACACAACACAGTTGAGCGAGGAACCACAGAAGGGCAGGTTTTCCACCAGTATTCACCAAATATTTGTGTGTTGGAAACTCTTCTCTAAATGACTCAAGTGGAAGCTCTCTGATATTCCCCCCCTCACCCCTACCCCCCCAGACTGGCTGTTTTTGCGTAACACTCCCCGTTCTCACCAAAGTTGCCTGGAAAATCAATTATTCTTCTCCCTTATGCTTGACAAGAGAAGAAAAAAACACCTGATCTTGAGTGCTGGGGCAGGGCTGCGGGGGGGCTGAGATGTGTTTTAGCTCTCCTTAGTGAGGAAAAGCTTCAAATGACTTATCCCAGCCCGGGGCTGTTCCTGCGGGTGATCGGTGCTGGGCTTGGGCTGGGCTTTGCTGAAGGAACAGGAGATGGAGAGAGAATTCAAGCTCTTGGTTTTCTTCTTGAATGGCGACTTGAGTAGCACCTGGGATTTTCGTGAGTTACTGGAGTGAGTTGGGAGATGTTGGGGAGCCGGGTCGTGAACCCACACAGCTGTCAACAAGGCATCGGGAAGTATTTAAGACCCTAATGCGTGGTCTTAAAAAGTGAACAGCTTTAAGCCATCTTTGCGTCGCCCCCCGACATCTCTCTCCCCCTCTGCTCTGCTTATGGACTGATTTACTTTGCAGTTGAGAAAAAAAAAAAAAAACAAATAGAGATTTCCAAAATTATTCCCACCTGTCAGAGCCCAGGGAAGGGCAGCTCCTGGGTTCCTGGCTCACGCCCGGGAATTGCTGCTGTTATTCCATCCGTTGCTGGGGGTCCATCTGGGCCGTTGGCTCCCAGCCCCACGCTGGGACGTTGGGTCCAAACGTCACCCCCTGGGGCAGGGGCATAAAATTATAGGATGGGAAAACTAATTGGCTTTAAGGTTTCTTTCACTTCCTCTGGGGCTCTGGGGAGACCTTCTAGCAGCCTTTCAGGATCTGAAGGGAGCTCCAGGAGAGCAGGATAGGACTCTTTGTCAGGAAGCGTAGTGATAGGACAAGGGGTAATGGTTTTAAACTGGAAGAGGGGAGATTTAGATTGGATATAAGGAAAAAATTCTTTGCTGTGAGGGTGGTGAGGCACTGGAACAGGTTGCCCAGGGAGGTTGTGGATGCCCCATCCCTGGAAGTATTTAAGGCCAGGTTGGATGGGGCTTTGAGCAACCTGGTGTGGTGGGAGGTGTCCCTGCCCAGGGCAGGGGGTTGGAACACGATGATCTTCAAGGTCCTTTCCAACTCTAACCATTCTATGATTCTATGATTCCTCAGCTGTTTTGATGCCGGGGACCCCTCTCCAGTGATGCCTCTGGTTGGGGCAAGGGCTGTTGTTCTCCTATCCAAAATCAGCATCTCCATGACAGGCTTCCCGAGCCGAGCCCCGCTGGCAGCTGCTTATGAGGCAGGCAGGTAGAAGCTCTATTTTTATCTCAACCCTGAGGTTTTATCTTGCAAAAACCCCAATGTTTCTAGGTGCCTTTGACGCTGGCACCGTTCCTTGCACGGAGCCTCCGCAGCTTCTTTCAGATCTTGGTACATTTTCTGCCTACCTTAGTTCCCTGTGAATTGCAGGCATTACCGGTGGAGCAGGCGGCACAGTTCAGTCTCATTATCGCTTACTGTATTTGTTTCTGACTGTCTACACACCAGCCGGGTGACAGGAAAAGTGCTGCATTCAATTACCTTCCCCCCCCCCAGGCAGACACCAGCAGAGCCTTCAGCTCCCCCCGGTTCCTCAGCTGCTGATGGGAGAAGGAGCAGCTTAGCCAGGGCCTGGTATTTTGGTTTTTTTTGGGTTTTTTTGCAAATACACTCCTTGAGCACCTGTGTTCGTGTGATAACGCCGGATGTGCTTGTTGTTTGGTTTCAGAAAGGAAGTGATGTGCCTGCCCGAGCCTTGCAGCCCCATCGGCACCAGCGTATCTTGCACATTAAAGAGCGTCGAGCACGGGCAGGGATGGGCTGGAGAGGTGCTGGTGAAAGCAGGGCTGTGCTGGGAAGGGTGGGTGGCAGGAGGTACTCCACGCCTCCCAGGCAGCCTGTTTTCCTCATCCAAACTTAGAGAAAAAGTGGAAAGGGTTTGGCCTGGCAAAAGCTGCAGCTGTGGAGGAGGAGGATGGAGGTATCCTGGGCAGCTGCTGCTCAAAGCACCGTGCCACAGCCTTACCTCAGGCTGCTCAGCAGAATGAAACCTAAAAATTAATCAGTCATTTGAATATACCATTGCAGAATCCTGGAATGGTCTGAGTTGGAAGGGATGTTAAAAAACATTCAGTTCCAGTCCCCCTGCCCTGGGCAGGGACACCTCCCACCACACCAGGTTGCTCCAAGCCCCATCCAGCCTGGTCTTGAACCCCTCCAGGGATGGGGCAGCATCAGCTTCTCTGGGCTGTCCATTGGTACCTCATCTACATGGGCTGGAAATGAAGAACAAGCGACCAGTTATTAATAATCATCAGTATGATGGACAATCCTCCAGATTCGGTCTGGAGAAGGAGCCACTTTCTTCCTGAGATCTCATCTCAATCTCCCTTCTTTCAGTTTAAAATCCTTCCCCCTCATCCTGTGGCTCCCCTCCCTGATCAAGAGTCCCTCCCCAGCTTTTCTGGAACCCCTTTAGGGACTGGAAGGGGCACTAAGGTCTTCCTGGAGCCCTTCTCATCTGCCAACACCCCAAGTCTTTCTCCTCAGGGCTGCTCTCCAGCCGTTCTCTGCCCAGCCTGTGTTTGTCCCGGGGATTGCCATGTCCCAGGTGTGGGACCTTGCACTTGGCTTGGTTGAACTTCATAAGGTTCTCACAGACCCACCTCTCCAGCCTATCCGGGTAACGATCGAGGTCTGTTCAATCAGGATCTGCCCCCAGGGGCAAAACCCACCGAGCTGAAAAAAACCCACCCAACTCCTCCACGCACCGCAGAGGTCGGAGCGAGTTTGGCCTTTAAATTAACACCATTTTCTTCAAGCACCATTCGTCCCCCTCGCTGGGGCTGGGGAAGGAGAGGAGGCTGGATGGAGGCTTAGCCGGTCTGTGCTGCTTTCCCTTCTCTTTTGGAAGTGAAAGGGTTAAGCAGAATTTTGATCTCGGCAATATTTTCATGCTTATACATTCTGTTTCTCATTTCCATGACAAAGATGGTAGGAAGAGCAGAATAAGGTACAGAATTTGCAGAGCAATTTTAGGACTGTAATGAGAACAGAAAATAGTAGGGAGAGAAGAATTGTAATTAGAATATGAAATGGGAAAAAAAATTAATCTATTTCCATGTCAGTCTTAGGACTAAATTCTGCTGCTCCCTGTAGCTTTCAGTGGACGGATTTTTTTGTGTGTGTGTATGTGAAGAGCTTAAACTCCTTTGCAGGCTCTGAAAGGTCCAGGTAAATGAGTTTAAGTCCTCATTCTCCCCCCACAAATAATGTAATAACAATAATTTTGTGTGCAGCATTCACGGAAAACCAGCCAGTCTCTTAGATAAATGAATGCTGTCACTGGAATAGTGGTGGCATTCAAGATCTCTCCAGCCTCAAGCACAGGAGAATAAAGGGGGATGCTGGAGATGCTCTTGGGGGTGGAGGTCCGTGCGGCTGTTTGGGTAAGGGTCCTGTGATCACATAGCACAGAAACACCCAAGTGCTGCTGGGTGGGAGGGACGTCCGCGTGTCCCAAGCCCCTGAGCAAAGCCAGGCCAACCAGATGAGGTGGCACAGCACCTGGTCCAGCTGAGTATCTCCAGAGATGGAGCTCCCACAACCTCGTGGTCTGATACTTGACCACCCACACGGTGGAAAACGTTTTTCATAGAATCATAGAATGGCTAGAGTTGGAAGGGACCTTAACGACCACCTAGTCCCACCCCCTGCCCTGGGCAGGGACACCTCCCAGCAGATGAGGTTGCTCAAAGCCCTGTCCAACCTGGCCTTGAACCCCTCCAGGGATGGGGCAGCCACAGCTTCTCTTTCCTCAGATCTAAAGAGGTTACACCTCCCCACAGAGCTTTCAGCCGCCCACCGAGCCTTGAGCTCGGCGCTTTGGATTCACTGTTCCCCTCTAATTTGTCCATTTGCTATTCTGGATCCTTCTAGTCCACAGCATCCTGCAGCAAGAGGTTTTGCTGTTGGGTCCTGTGTGAGGAACTTCTCCGTAAGGTGTTTAATGCCACTGGCTAATGGTTTCAGAGTCTGCCTCCTTGGTTTCATGCTATGAGAACTGGAGAAAAGCCGTTCCCCGTCCCCAGCTCCTGACTTCACGTGCATCTCTGAGTCCCGCTGTATTTATCATCTCTTTTCCTCATCACTCCACGCCTTGGATCCTCCCCGCTATGGCCCTCTCTCCCTCTCCTGACTGTGCAGATTGTAAAATAATGATTGATCTTTCATTCTTTGTTCTTTCCCTAATTGCTTCTAAAACCTGAATGGCGTTTTTGGCAGCTACTGAGGACTGAGCAGAAGTTGGAAGTGAACTCTCCAGAACAAAAGCACATTTTTTTCTTCTGGGCAGTAACAGCCGTTTTGAGGCCCATTGTCGTGTCTGTATCGTCAGGATCACTTCTCTCCAGTGTATTTCTTTGCGCTTATTGATATTAAATTTAATCTCCCATTTCCTCACCGCCACTTAGCACTGCGAGAATCTTAATGCAAAGCCACTCAAAGTGGCTTTCAGGTTTGGCTGGCCTGAATCGTTTTGGGCTCATTAATAAACTCGAATGCTTCTAGATCCCTTCTATTATGAACTGAGCAGCTTCTGGCTGGAGAGCCCACCCTCTCGCTGCCTTCCACCCCCCAAAAATACCTCAAGGGCAAATCTCCTGGTGATGAAAATCCTGTGTGTTGCTCCTTTGCTTCCACTGCTGGAGGGGATGGGGTGGGAGGTGTCCCTGCCCAGGGCAGGGGGGTTGGAACTGGATGATCTCCGAGGTCCCCTCCAACTCTAACCATTCTATGATTCCATGAAATAGCTCTTATGAGGCTTTTATGCTGTTTGTGAGTTGCTCTTAAAACAAATAAACCAAACTGCTTTTTATAGTATGGTTTTAAGCCGTAAGGCTTCCTCTGATTTTTCCCTGGGAATATAATACGTGAGAATATTGACTGCCTGTAGAGGAGCCAGCTCCCCGAGCAGCCCAGGTGCCTCCTGCGGATGCTCAGCTGCGGGACCCGCTGAAGGCTGTGCTGCCCCTGCTGCGGTGTCGCGCTCCCTTTTAATGACATTTATCCCCAAGCAAATAGCGGCGCGTGGCCGGGGCGTGCGGCCAGGATGGAGCTGCAGAGCTCTCCTGGCAGGAGGGTCCTGGGGGGAGGTCGTAAATCTCTTGCTGAACTCTTGACCCTCTTTGACAGGATCAACCGAAGGGCTATCCAAGCATTTCAGCGGACAAATAAATAATGCTAAGTAGATCACTTTGGGCCAGAGGTTGTGTAAAGACCTTAATGGGGAAAACTGCCGTTAAAGAGATTAAGCTAACCTCTGCGATGTATTCCCCAAAGCAGCGGGATGCTAAATTGCTCCTGGAGGAAATTTCAGCAGCAGCGCCGGCAGGGGCAGAGCTGGAGAGAGAGTATTTCACATCCCAGGGAAATATCCCACACGCTGTGGCAGAGATGCAGGCTGGGAAGGGTGGTTGGGGCTCGGTGGGGGTGCCCAGCCCTCCCGTAGGGATGAGAGTGGGGAGCAGGGATGCCCCACACTGTGCAGGAGCATCCTCTGGGGGATGTAGGGCTGGGAGTGCCAAAGGGCAAGTCGCAGCAGAATGTGGTTATGCCACTCTAATAATGCTTGCCTGATAAAAGTGAATTGTGGATGAAAATACTTCTGTAAAAGTTTGTAAAGAAGGGGTTAGTTTCTGCATGGGGGGTGGGGTGCCATCAGAGGCAGCCAAATAACCCCCTACTATAAATTTACAATTTATAGTAAATTTACATTTAATATAAATTTACAGTTTATAGTCTACAATACATTTAATTTTTCTTTTTTATTTTTTTTAATGGGGAATATTAAATACAGCATTGACTGTGCTCTGTAAGTTTTCTTATAGAATCATAGAAAGGTTTAAGTTGGAAGGGACCTTAAAGGTCATGGAGTTCCAACCCCCCTGCCCTGGGCAGGGACACCTCCCACCACCCCAGGTTGCTCCAAGCCCCATCCAGCCTGGCCTTGAACCCCTCCAGGGATGGGGCAGCCACAGCTTCTCTGGGCAACCTGGGCCAGGGTCTCACCACCCTCACAGCAAAGAAGTTCTCCCCCAGATCTCATCCAAATCTCCCCTCTTTCAGTTAAAAACCAGTCTCCCTCATCCTATGGCTCCACTTCCCTCTAACTTGACTTCTATTCACTATAAAAGATACTCCTTGCATGGCATTATTCTGGGTCACTCTAGGTCGTGATGCTAGTGATGGCTGAGGTGTTTGTCCCTTGCTGGACACTGAAACAAGCTACATCCCAAGCATCTCTGGTTAAAGGTGATATCCCCAGGTACATCCAGTCTGGAAACAAGGTAGTCGTGGGCCGAGAGGGGACCCAGTGCCTGTGTCCTGGCACAGGGAGGCACATACTTATAGCTCTGAGCAATAGGAATAACTGGAAGCGTCTGATTTGCTCTTCGCAGGGTGTGTAATAGCTCTTTGAGGGTGATGGCTTTTAGTTACCACTGGATTTGCACTAAGAGGCCGCTTTTTAAAAAGCTCCAAATCCTCAGTGGACTTGCAATTAGGGTGCTCTGGTCCAGTAGTGCCAACAGGGAGCAGTGAAATTCAGGTGGGACCCCTCAAAAAAAAAAAAAAAAAAAAAAAAA
>VZRU01008761.1:22887-35298 GCA_013398155.1 Pedionomus torquatus
AGCAAAGAAAGTTAAATTACTAGTTTATTAGATAAAAGTACTCCTATATTAGTCTTGTAGTTTTATACATAACTTCATTTCACAAAGGCGGCAAATTGATAAGGTATAAAGAAGCTCAAGCTTAATAGTGGTAAGGTATATTTTACTTTATATATTTCAGGGTTCTTTTCTATTTAGATGTAGGTTTAAAGTTAAAAGTTAGAAATACCATAAATATGATCATAGGGAAAGGAAATTTAATTGATCCACCTTAGAGACTACTTGGAGCTCACAAAGGTGAATATTTACTTTATATAATATAATAAGTACTTCTGTAATTGGCATCTAGTAGTTGCTGGGTTTAGTGCTGTTTCGTTTTTATGTTTTTCCACATTGACAGGACTAGTGAACAACAAATATGACTGTAATGTAGGAAGAACAAAATTATAGATGTCAAAACTGTAACAGATTGTATAACACATGGAAATACGGATAATGGTAAAGTTAAATAAGTCCATTTCACTTCACTGGAGAAATGTTCCATTTTTGAAAGATATCAAGCAGTATTCCTAATTTAGGACATTATAATAACTCTACCTGAATCACTGGGCATATTTCCAGAAGTAAGACTAGAAAGAGACAGATGTAAGATCAGCTCTAATTGTAAAGCTTGAAAGAAGAAAGAGTCTGTGTGAACTGTCTGAACTCATCATCCAAACCAAGTATAAACAGATGGGTCTAAGAAGACACCATGTGACAGTATACAGCACATCATTTAGTGTTCAAGGCACCTATTACCATAATAGAATTGGAAGTTCTCATAATTTATCTTCATTGTCCTGACAATAGGTTTTAGATTTCCAAAGAATTTTAGAAATCCTCTGCTCTAGATAAATTTAAATGCTCTAGAGAAGCAGATGGAAATTTCAGTCACTGGCAGATGTTTGCTAAGAAGCTTCAGGAATTTTCCACACACAATGTATTAACTTCAGCATGCCTGAGTATTTGAGAACACTCTCTTGGACAGTTGAGACTAACAAAAGGCTTTATCCTTTTAAATATAATCCTGTAGCAACTATTCAGATCTGATTTTTCCCCTTGGGTAAAGGGGTAGAGAACATTCAAAAGAACCCAGCAGAAACCTAATTTCTAGTATAATGCAAATTTTTGTGGGTTTTAAGCCACAAACTTCGCTATAATACCTATTGTACTTAATGTAATTGTTCTGTTTATTCTGCTATCTGGAAAACAATGAAAAGCAGGTTTAGAAAGGTATTCTGTCAATTTCTCTTTTGCACCTAGATCTCACACTCCTGCTGGTAGAAATTACCTGCTTTTTCCTACAAGACGAATAAGCCCATTTGCTAAACAAAAAAGTCATTGTGATGAGGTATAGGGCAGTTTTCAAGACCAAAGAATGGAGTATTAGAAATTATATTGCTTGTCTAAATCCCAGTCATAGAATCATCTAGGTTGGAAGGGACCTTTAAGGTTGTTGAGTCCAACCTTTAATCTAACACTGGTGAAATCACCTCTAAATCACTTCACTAAGCAGTATGTCTACTGGTCTTCTAACGGTGACCCAACCACTTCCCTGGGCAGCTTGTTCCAATGTGATGCAGCATGCCTGACTTTTTTTCACATCCTTCTTAATGTGTGTATAAATATCAGGAGATCAAGTGTTCCTTCAAAATTAAAGATTTCACAGATTTGAGTCTCAAAAACAGGCAACTCACCATGTACAGATCCAGTTTTTAACTCTGGTTTTGTTACATTTTTAATTGAAAATCAATCTTACAAGTAGAATTTCTATTTTAAAAATTCAAATTTATCCTGAATTTATAAGCCTGAGTATCCAAGCCTTGTTTAGCAAGCAGTAAATAACTACAATGAAAGAAAGAAGTCTAAGTTGCTGAGGCTAGGCTTGTAGAGTCTGCATCTTCTCATCAAACTGTCAAACAGCCTGGCTGGCATTAGCAGGGGAAATAAGCACTGTAGAGGCACAATGCTGGACATTTACTCTAACCTCAAAAAATCTGGAAAGTGGGTCAAATGAAACAGAAGCAGGAAGTTCAGAGTGCCAGTGCTCTTGTTTTTCCAGGCCCGAATATAATAAAAACTACTTCATATAACTTGGTGCTCTGGTCTACTAGTTAGTTTGAGCAATTATTCAAAATTGTACTTTGTGGGAAATTTAGAGCTATTATCCTCACTTTTGATTTTCAAACACATAACTTTCAGAAGACAGAAAATTGCTTGGTCAGAATTCCTATGTGAGAGGTTCTTGTACAGCAGGTTACAAGACTAAGCATTGTACACTGCTGAAGCAGGGTGTACATAATATGTTTCATAGCAAAATTTCTTCCTGATATTTCTAATGCTTACAAAAGCTGTCATAAAACACAGCATCTTGTTCATATGGTGGTTCCATGGAACAGCACACAGATTATATGTTTATTCCAAAGAGATGCATCCCTTCTCAGAGATCAACAGTAGCAGCTATCTAAATTTGTCAGCTAACAGGCGGTATCCACAGAAAAATTCTGTAATTTGATTTCTGAAGTGTAACATGAGGTATATTGTCCTGAATCTATCAGTCAGAGAAATATAAATTTTGCAAGCACACATCTAGAAAACCAATACAAATTCTGATAACAATGGATAAAAAGCACTTATCTTTTTAAAAATAAATAAATAAATAAATATGAGTGACAGGAAATCAAAAAATCCTATAGCTACCATAAAATACTGTTAGTTACAGTAAAACAGTGAACGAACAATATCACTAGAGTGCAAGCAAAAAAAAAATCAGTGAGCATTTAGTACAAATATCAAGCTTGGAAGAAGCAAAGCAAAAGGTAAAAAAAATCCAGTGAAGCAGAAAATTAAGCAGAAAAGAGATTTCCGTAGAATGATACTTTCATGAACTGTCAGTGACTGGAAAAGTACATTAGCAAAAAACCCCAGCATAGTTCTCATTATGTTATGCCATCAGGCCATCAGCCTGCATGGCCAAAGAGCAAATAAATTAGAGCAGGAAAATACTTTGTATCATTGATACTTATTAATTCTTTGCTCTTCCTTACATTTTCAACTTTTTTTTGAAATATTCTTCACCTGTATCAGAATATGATATTCCTTGCTGGAATTGGCTGTGTGAGAAACAAGAAGCGTTCTTCTCATCTTCAGGGATAAGAAGAATAAAATGAGTATGAAATTAAACTGTATCACAGATTTTAGAAGTGACATTTTTTCTCTAATGCATTTCTGTGCTGTAGTGCAAAATTGAAAGGGACATACAGTCTGAGGGTACAATTTTTAAAATGGGGCACAACAATTTGGCTTGACAGCCTATTTCCATTAAAGAACCCCCAAAACTTTTCAAAGATTTCAGTATTTAAAACCATACAAACCAGGTTACAACCTGGAGTGCTTATTAAAAGCAGATATTCTTTACAAGTTTGAATAAACTTATGCAAATTCTTCACTTCTTTTTCTGAAGCATTACAACTATGTGTAGCTGAACTGTTTAGTTTCCTTGAAAAGAGCTATATGCAAGAATTGAGTAAATAATTCATAACTGCTAACTTCATTCCCTCAGATGTAGCTTGAGAAAGACTTCTGGAATTGGATCCTACTCTGTTAAAACAGTCTTGACTAACCTGGTAGCATAAAGAGATCTTAAATTAACCCTAACCAGATATTTCCAGTGCTACGACACTTTTCTTAACAGTCCCAGTATACAGCCATGGGAAAGAATACCTATGTACTTCAGCCACTGGCTGCTGGAGCAATCCACTGGTTCTGTGACCCAAAAGCCTCATTAACAAATGAGGACTAGAGAGTTAAGACCTGCTGACTCAGCGTTGTACAAGTGAAAGGGCTTATGATCAACTCTGTCATCACTATTATTATTATCTGCTCTCAGTAGAAAGCCTGTAACACATCAGAGATCCTAAGCACCTTACAGCTTGTGCATGACTAATGTTACATGGTAATATTTAATACATGAGTCAGCATTGGACAAGATGATGTCTACTGTCTGAGTGATGTTGACGTGATGGTGTTCCATGGCTGCAGCATCAGCAAATAGTGACAGAGGGCATTATAGGTAAGTCTTAAGGGACTCACAACCTGGGATATATGTAGGGAATCAGTGGTTGGGAAGTGCTTTTATACTACTTTGCACATATCATTCTGACAAGGGGTAAGTTTTAGATCACTTCAGCATGCGCAAATCGGAGTGCCTTTCAGAAGAAACACGTGAATGAGAAACACTCTTCCCTTTCTCCTGCCCTACAGATGTGAATGTACCCTGAAATGCTATTGAGGGCTACTGCATCTGATGCCAAGTATACTCAGAGGCTTCATCCGCACCAGTAAATGAAACATGCCAGGGAAACATTCGTGAAAATTGAGACCAACTGGCACAAAATAACTGCAGCTATTCTAGCAAAGTCTCTCGGTGGTCTCCAAAAGTGGAGCTGCAAGTAAATTACCTGCAAGAGGAGGGAAGGCCCCTATAAATTCTGACTCCCAAATCATGCCCAAAGATAATTCTGGGAAATGTTAATCACAGGACAAAAATGTGCTAGGCAATATAATAGGACAGGCATATCCAAAGCATTTAGTAGCTTTAGGATTTAATAGCTGTGACAGTAACCTTTTCGGCTTATCACAAATGATTTCACCCACAGATCTGCTATTACTGTGAGCTAGGAATAGAAGACTAAAGGCACAGTTTTTATAGCATTTTTTTGTTTCTGGAGGATGATCAGTGCTACACAAATTTTGGAGATTTTATTAGCAAGCATTCCAAGCTTAAAAGTATTCTGAAAAGCATAGAATGATTCATGCAGTCTTAATCAGAATTTTTGCCTGAATTCATAACTATCACCTAGGAACCTGAGAAGAAAGTTTAAAAATTTAATACACAGCTGTAATGAGGGACGTTTATCATACTAAAGTAAGAGGTAGATTCTAAGCTAAATTTCATCTTCCCTTTTCTCAGTAAAGCTGCAGGTGATTTTATGTGAAAATGTAAAGAATGGCTACCAATGAAAAGAAGCAATTTAGTAGGTGAACAGTTGGACTTTGATAGTCACCTACTTGGATGACCATTTTACAGTTCCATGATCTTATTGCTCATTAAATCTATACTTACTCGCAATTTCTTAAGTAATAGTTAAAAAAAAAACCATTTATGATTCTGATTACTTTTAATCCAGTTGACTGGATAATAATTTTTAATTGTACCTGCTTACCATTTTCTTCCAGAGATAGAATAAGAAAGATAAAATTGAGATGAATATACTACAAACCTTTGCAGGTCTTCTGGATAAATGTTACAGACTTTCACAACAGACAACAAACTTTTCAGCTTGCTCACCAGTGAGACTGAAAATCCATTATCTTTGCAAGCCAATTTGTGCCAAGGAAGTGATGAGATTCAATATGAAAACAACAAAGGATTTATTCCTGGATTTGACATAGCTACATCTCTAAGCTATCGGGTGAATTTAGATTTAGGGATGGATAGGACTCTGTAGCTTACAGCAAAGTTATACCAGATTCTCTGTAGTGCCATCCTGTGACAGCTGGCCATTTGCAAATTTGAAACTGGACTATTAAATATTCATATAGCATTTCAAAACAAATGTGAGAAACATTTCAGATACTGTTATTGTTTTAAAAAGAGTGGAAAAAAAAACAGAAAAGACTTGCTTATGTTTAAAGTTACACAATTATTTCTGCACTGCATAAAAAACAGGATTGCAGGGAAGGAAACTTAGTGAACTCAGTGACATTTTGTTTAGTCACATATAAAGACCTATCTTAAAACAATTGTGTCAAAGTGGCCACATCAAGTACGCTAAGACAATGAACCAGGACTGGGGCCAGTACTGTTTAGTATCCTCATCAATGACATAGGCAGTGGCATCTAGTGCACCCTCAGCAACTTTGCAGATGACACCAAGCAGCTGACACCCCTGAAGGACAGGATGCCATCCAGAGAAAACTGGACAAGCTCAAGAAATGTGCCCATCTGAACCTCATGGTTTTCAACAAGGCCAAGTACAAGGTCCTGCACATGGGTTGGGACAACCCCCAGTACCGATACAAGCTAGAGGATGAAGGAATGGACAGTGGCCCTCTGGAGAATGAATTGAAAGTACTGGTGAATGAAAAGCTAGACATGAGCCAGCAACATGCACTTGCAGTGCGGAAAGCCAACCTGGCATCCTGGGCTGCAGCAAAAGAAGCATGGCCATCAGGTTAAGGGAGGTGATTTTGTCCCTCTACTCCACACTGATGAGACCGCACCTGAAGTATTGTGTCCAGCTCTGGAGTCGTTAATACAAGAAAGACATGCAGCTTTTGGACTGGGTCCAGAGGATGGCCACAAAAATGATAGGATTTGGGATTGTTCAGCCTGGAGAAGAATAGTCTCTGAGGATGCCTCTGTGTGTCCTTTCAGTGCTTATAAGGGACCTCTAACTAAAATGGGGACAGACTTTTTATAAGGGCCTGTAGTGATAAAAGAAGGTGTAATGGGTTTACATTTTAAAAATAGGTAATCTATAGAAAAGGTGCTAATGGAAATCTTGCATTGCAAACTTTATTTGAAGATCCATCTAGTGCTCCATAATAAGTAAACTCACCATAACTCAGTACGACCAGTCTTACAACTTTTCACTCTTTTCAAGATTAGGCATCATGTTGCATTTATATTTTATATAAAAAGAGATTCAGATGAAACAAACAGAATGTGCCTTTAAATGTCCTAGCCCATTTATCTAAAAGGATCGTAATAAATCAAATTGAAACAATATTTCCTGCATTTGAAAAATATTATTTTTTAGCTGAGCACAGTTTCAGATATTTAATACAAACTAGCCAAGCAATTTCTGTAATTTGATATTTAACAGTAAGTGAGGAATGCTGAAAAGCTGCAGGCATCTTATTCTCTTCATTTACATCAAGAATTTTAGTGCAGTTTCTACTGAAATGACATCAACATAATACTAGAATATCTATTAGAGGAGGGAAAAATCCTGTGTTTTCCAAGAAACACTATTTATGATTATATACAATATGAATAATACAGAGATGAACTATTATGAAACAAAGCAAACTATTTTCATAAACTTTTCCTTTAAAATATCCTTTGCTGACTTTCATATTTAAATAATGAAATTGAATCAAGTCAGAAGCCTGTCTTATCCTGCTTTGGATTCTAGGGGGCACAATTGATTTACTGTAGCTGATTAGACAAGGGCAAAAATGTAAAAATTGCTAATCAATTTGTTACGGCTTCACCTGCAGGTGTTCAAAGCTAGAAGATGGATATCTGCCTGTTTTTCATTTGGTGTATATTGCTGCAAGCTGTGGAATTCATAGTGTTGGCTGTTGGATGTGCTCCCACTCCATCGTTGTCGATGTATATTGGCTTCAATATGCAGGGTATCAGTAACTTACAGAAAAAGCTTCCCACTATGTGGAATAATGATCACTGTTGCATAAAACTCCTGCTTACAAATCCTACTGCTT
This sequence comes from Pedionomus torquatus, assembly GCA_013398155.1. Taxonomy (NCBI): domain Eukaryota; kingdom Metazoa; phylum Chordata; class Aves; order Charadriiformes; family Pedionomidae; genus Pedionomus; species Pedionomus torquatus. The sequence continues at coordinate 30,418 of VZRU01008761.1, forward strand.
GTTTCAGTGCAATTCACTGACCAAAGGCCTCATGAAAAAAGTTTTTGTGTGTGCATTCATCCTTAAAAGACTGTATAGGCCTGCCAGGGGCTATCTAAACTGGATAAACAAGGTACAATCTGCTAAATCCTCATTGAATGTCCAGTGACACAATATTAGATACGCTGGGAAGCACCCGCTTAATTTCCAGGGCTATTAGAAAATCAACTTGCTGTAATTTTACTAGTAGCACATAGCAGTAGTAGTATTGTATTATGTACAGTTGTGGGCTCCCCAGTTCAAGGAGAAGAAACTACTGGAAAGAATCCAGCAGAGGACTACAAAGATGACCAAGTGAATGAAGCAATCAATTAAGCACCTCTCTTATGAGGAAAGACTGAGACACCTGCATCTGTTTAGCCCAGAGAAGTCTGAGAAGGGATCTTATGATCAATGTTTACAAATATCTAAAGGGCAGTGGTCAAGTGGATGAAGTCAGGCTTTTCTCAGTGGTACCCAGTGACATGACAAGGGAAACAGACACAGGCTACAACACAGGCAACAACACATCTCAACATGAAGAAAAGCTGCTTTACTTTGAGGGTGCCGGAGCACTGAAATGGGCTGCCCAGAGGGGCTGTGGAGTCTCCTTCTCAGGAGATATTCAAAACTTGCCTAGATGCATTCCTGTCCAGCCTGATCTAGGTGAACCTGCTTTGGCAGGGGGCTTGGACGTGGTGATCTCCAAAGGTCCCTTCCAGCAATTCTGTGAAGAGCTTTTATTCAACACTCCCACTGCTGCCCTTGTCTCCCCCTGGCTCTTTCCCACCCCCTCACTTTCTGAGACAATCTACTTGTTAATGTATATTTGGTTATTCACAGACTTGACTAGCTGGTCTTCCCAGGCAAGGATGTGTGAGCTTTTATGTAGTGGGAAGAGGTCTTGGATGAAATCTGACAGACAGAAATGTGTGGCAGGTAGATCTTTGTACACTGTTGTTTGGCTGCGCAATACTTAAAAGTCAATATTAGTTGTGAAATACACTCTGTTTCAAGAAGAGTAATGATGTGTAAAGTATGTGAAGGGACTGAGGTCCAGAAATCTAAAGCAGTTTCTGATATGAAGAAATTCCATTTTAGAGACCTTCTAAAGCAAGTTCCTGTGTCTCTCCGTAAAAACTTCAAAGTAAATGATGACTAAATTGATGTTTTTTGCCTTAGGAACTCGAGCGTCGTCTCTTTCTAAATTCTCCTGCTCTGTAGTTTGCAATGACATGGTGTTCCTCCAGGTACTCTTACTAATAGGGACTGAAAAATATTACCAGACAGGGCAGTTCCATTATGAAAAGACAATGGATTTTAATAAGATGTTCTTGACATCAGACCAACAATAATACTTGGCTCTTTACTTGAGTTCTATCTAGATAGCAAAGCCATGAAGAAGGTAATCTCAGCCTGCTGCTTCAGGATTTGCACTCTTTAGCGGCAACAGTAGACTGAGGTACTGCCATACTTATCCCCCTTCCAAGCCTGCTCACACCTAGCCTTCTGTGGCTGAGTTGTGTTGGCCCAAGTTGTCTGGCTGAGATGTCAACCAGATATGGAACACATTTGGTTTCAAAAAGCATAGCAAAACTTTTATAAAGACATTATGTATATTTAAAAGTAATACGAAGACTATTTTTTAAGCTGGGTCACCTCCCTTATCTACTTTGCAGAACAGTTGCATAAACACTTCCGGGAGCAGTAGTGATGGAATGGCATGCTGAGGACTGAGGAGGGGAATATGTGGTAGTGGAAGGGTGGCAAAGGGAGCAGTACAAACCTACAGCCTGAGAGAAAATACCATCAGGAAGCTCAGTGTGCTTTTATTTAAGTAGACAATGGCTGTCACACTTTCTTGCACTGGGAAAATTAATTTGCCTTAACACTGCCGAACTCTTTTAAGGTGGCTTCTGTATTGTGTGACTCGTAAACATGCACAACTTTCTCCAGTCCAGGTAAGTAAGCAGCAAGATATAAATTCCATGACTTTCAAAGAGATGTTTAGCTGAGACATTATCATTCAGCAACTGAAGGAGAATTTGAAACAAATTTTCATGGAAGATTGCACTTTTTTTTTTACTAGTCAGGAGCACAGTATTATGGATTAGCAATGCTTGCTCCATAGAGCTAGAGGAAGGAAAATGACTGACAAATATGCTTCCTTCTGTTAATAGCACCACCTTCTATTTAGCCATCATACCCTAGTGAGGCAATTTTTCAAAGTAATATATAGAGGGATAGAAAAGCAATGGCAGGTGCTAGAATTTAGGAATGCATATCTGCACTATACCTTAAAATTGGGGAAACCCCATCAGGTTATTCTAAGGAAATCTCTAGGCACCTTAAGCACAAAACGTGTAGTTTTTAAGCAGCATGACGTAGATTTGAAAAGTGTCTGAAGGCAGCACTAGTCAGATCGTAGTGTTGTCATGGCAACAGACATTGAAATTCCAAATGTGAAGTACGAAATGGGGGTGGGAGAAAAAGATGAGAAGAAAAAAATAGCAAGTAATAATGAAAAACTGTAAAAAGGATATGAAAATTGGATTTCCTTAGCCAATGATAGAAAAACTAAAATATTCTTATCCTATATACTATTATTGGCAATTTTTAACTTTTTGCATACAAGAATTTGAAAATGCTTTATAAATATTAACAGTACAGGCCTTCTAACATCCCTCAAAGGAAATGTGATGTTGCCATTTATAGATAGAAATGCTGAGGCGGAGAGTGCTCTCCATAAGTAGAATGTCTAAGGGAGAGGTTAAAAGAGAGTTCAGCAGTTTGCTCAGGTGTGTACTCACATGTTCTTTCTTTAATTGCTTTAACATGCCTGAGTTTTATTATGTTACTTTCTAGATAATAGATACAACCAGATAGATAACAGAATGAGAGTAGTTTTCATAACAGTGGTAGTAATGGTATTCTGGTTTTGACACACAACCTCCAGTGTTTTAATACCCAAGTGTTTTAATACTCAGTTTCTGTAGCTATTTAAACTTTTTACTGTATTTCTTTATAATAGGTAAACTGCACTATTTTTTTCCTCAAAGATGTAACATAGTCTAGAAAAAGATACTCATTCATGCCTAATTCACCAAAGAATTGCAGCAAATCTGACTCAACAGGAAAGAATTAATATACCTGTGTTGAGGATCAAAGAACCATATTGTTGGTCAAAAGCCTGAGATTACTGGGGATTTTTTTCTCAATTTATTATTTTGATCCCTCACAAACATCTTTTTGAAATCTTTTATTCTGAGTATACCTCTATAATAACTTCTCTCTATTACTGACTTGTGCATAGTAGAATTCTTCAGTATATCCAGAAGATTTTTTTAATGTTGGATTTTTCAATCCGTTTTAGTCTAGCATTTTGAAGGAGTGACAATGAGGAATTTTCCATCTCTTTCTTTCCTATATTTATATTTCCCCTCCAGGTGTGCAATTTAATTTAAAGTTGTTATCATTCTAGAAGTAATATAATGCAGCAGTATTTGTCCCCTAAGAACAATGTTAAGGTTTTTCAACACGAGTATCAGCAGCATTGAGCAGATAACTTGCATGTCACATCCAGGAATTTTAGGCAATAAGCCATAAGCAAAGAAATTAGCTAAAGGCAGAAAAGAAGCATTCAAAATTAGGAAAATGTCCTGACTGAATTATAGACTGGCAGTGTACCAGAAGAGTTGCAGCAAACAGAAGAACAAAAAGAAAAAGATCCTTGAAACCTAGAGCTTAACTGTATAGCACAAGAGTTTACTATTTAAGGAGCAAATCCTCTGCTATTTCTAGGGTCCTAGTGGTAGGCAAATAGATAATGGTGGAAAGACTGAACCCAGACAACATTCAAGCACCAGCTTGCAAACCATGAGTCACATGAGACAACAGACCCAGGACACTGAGTTGAATTTTTTTTTTGTATTTTCACTAGACAGCTGCTATTGTTTCAGCTAGTAGAGCCATAAAGTGCTCTGCCTCGTAGGTGTTGAGATGGTGCACCACAGAACTAGGTGTGTGTCCAAGTGCTTGCCAAGATTCTGGGGAGGCACTTTTCCAATGCTTCAAATACCACTGTTGTCCAAACCAGCAGATTTAAAGCAGTGATATTCATTAGCTTTGTTTTAGCATGATGCTGTAGATTTAATGTGTAGGATTTAACATGTAAGAGCATAAAGGAGAGGCTGGGAGAAGGTATGTCCAGGGATTGGTAGAATGTGCTACAGCAGAACTACATTCATTTTCCTGATTCTTTTTATTTCCTTTGGATACTTTTAGGACTCATCTTCTCCACTTTTGGAGTTAGACAGTGGGTGCTGGGTCAGGCACAGAAAATCACGTATGGGGCTGAGTGGAGGAATGTGTGCAGAACCAGAAGACTGGGACAGGGAAGTGTAAAAAGGATGAGCATCTGCAGCCTGTTAGAAATAAAGTTGTTAAACTGGCTTTTGGCTGCAAGTACTAATATACTTTTAAAGCTTTTCATATTAAATTAATAATTGCACTTTCTAAATAAAATAAACAGTTCAATTTCAGAATAGTTTGCGTTTGTCTAGGCAGTGACAACAGTATAGATCTACTTTTTTCATCTTTATTTAACAAGTATCTGAAAGACCTGGAAAAATTTAATACAAAAAAAAAAAAACCCCAAAGGAATCCTTTCTTCTTCAGAAGTCAAAGAAATTCTTCAGCAAAGTTTAAAAATTTATAATCAGAAAACTAATGTGGAGAGATTTTTCTACCCTGATGCCTTTGCCTACAAGTTTTCATCACGTTCAAGGGCCTCAGTGCCAGCTAAATTATCAAACCATAGACACAGAATCATGGAATCATCCAAGCTGGAAGGGACCTCCGAAG
>VZRU01008775.1:0-17652 GCA_013398155.1 Pedionomus torquatus
GGGCTCCTGTGGTACCGACCCGCTCCCCGCCGCCTCGGAGCTCCGCTCCCCTTCTGCCGGCTTCGTGCGGAGACCTGTGCCCTTGGGCCGCTGCCGCACGCCCTGTCGGGAGGCCAGAAGCAGGGAGGTGAGCGGGCCCGGGGCCCACCGCGGGCTCGGGTGGCAGGAGGCAGCCAAGGCCTTAACGGTGACCCCTGACGCAGCGGCGGCCACCGGGGAGCTTCCCCTCGGGAGCTGGTGGTGGATCCACCAGCCGGCTGGGTGGGATCTGGGGCGTGGGTTTAAGCAGCCACGGTTGCTCTGCAGCAGCTCTCCCAGGCTGCCCGTGAAGCTGCAGCGCTCCCGGCCCTGCCTCAGGCCTCTGAAACGGCACAAAAATCGTCCTAAATAAACAATGAAAGAAAATTGCCAGCTTTGAGGAGCTGAAGCTGGACCCTGCGGTCTGTCGGTGCTGTGCACGCGATGGGTGGCAGCGTTTAGGTCTAGAATTTGCAAGAGTTTTATGAATTCTGTGCTGGCTGCCGTGGAAACAGACTGAGATGGCTAAAAGTGGCACAGGTTGTTCTAAGCCAGTTGTTTGACACAAAAAGAGCACCTGGATTCCCTTTGGTTTTGATACTGATTCCTTTAAACCAACCCACTCCATTTCCATGGCAGCCGGCAGCAGATTTACTAGAATTCATTTTAAATTTTGCAATCATGATACGTGTCACAAGGTTAAGAGTTTTCCAACGTTTTCTATAGAATTAAAGATCCAGTGAGCTCCTTAGATTTATTTGAGCAATCTGTAGCGTATTCAATGCTCTGCATTCAAGTGATATATAGGTGTATATAGAGCTGCTACATTAAAGCAGCGTACTTTTCTCCTCTGCCACTTGTGAACACAAGAGTTAGAGCCTTTCTTGGGACTAAAGCAATTTTCATTTAGGGTCCCTCAGTGATGCATCTAGTCTTTATTCTTGTCTCTCATGTCTTAGGATAAAGTGCAAGAATCTCATGTCTAGTGGTTGTCTTACAAAAGTTCACAGAGAAATATGATTTAATTTCTATTTCAAATCTGATGTCGCTTATGGAGTATGTGTTGGGGTTGTAACTGCATATGAGAACATTTCCTCCTTTAAGTGCACAGAGGTGTTGCAAGAAAGTTTGCGTGTCCCCATTTTGCCTGATTTGTGAAAAAACTCACTGGTGTAAAGCAACAATAACACCTCAAGGCACATTTTCTAGATGTAGTTCTGAAAGGACCGAATACAGGTAATTAAAATTATATTAAGAGAGAAGGAACTTCCTGAAGGTGTAAAAACCACTGAGCTGCCCAAAAAAATACTGCTGTTCTGTGCTTCTCTAATGAAGAGCCCCTCTTCCAAACCTTTCCTGCGTTTTGGATCAGATCTGTCCTAACAATAGCCCTCTTTAAGGAAGGACTGTCAAGCCTAATGACTCCATTAAGGCATGCGTGGGTTCATATATGCTGCTACCACCAAGTAATAACTCTTAGGAATTAAAAATCCATATGGCTCTCTCAGCTGTACTACATAACATGTGCAGCAGCTGCTCTCAAAACTACTATGATGTTATTAAAAAAGGAATTACACTGAATGGCTTATGAAACAGCAAGCTATTATTAAATAGAAACAAACTTGGTGCAAAAAATGTTCAGAATCTTCAAGCTGACTGTCTTTTTTGTCGTTTTCATTGTTGCTGCTTGTTTCTGGTTGCATTTAGATGCTGTAATCATGACCGAGGCCCCACAGGAATACACATTATAAAAGCACACGCAATATTCTCATCTCATCCTGTTACCGGGGAAGGGAAGCAGGCAGGGGACGAGACGTACAGATGTAAGTGCCTCAGGGCTTGAGTTATCAACTCGCTCTGGAAGCAGCTGCTCCCACTGGCGAATCTCTTATGGATCAGTAGAGGAGGAGTACAGCCTGATGAACCCCGCCAGGTTTTTCAGGCTGGGAGAACCATTGGGAAGGGTTAAAAACTCCCTGGAGTCTGAAGGGCATCAATCCCTTTTGGCAGCCATCCATTTTTTCTCCATCCTGGCTCACTTCTCGTGCTGTTCAGCCTTTCTCAAAACGAATGTTAAATCTGGTGAAGGAAAGGGGGGATTATGCCACAAATTTTCTGAGAGATGTTGGCCAAATTCCTTCATGTTTGCGTAACTGTTTCCCTGTCTGTAACATGGGGGTAATATTTAATTATGTTATGCGGAGCACAAGTCTTGTGAGGCCTGCTTCTTCAGTGCTTGTCATGTGAGGTTGTAATGTGAAAGGAGCTATATTTGAAGTAATTAATGTAGGATCTGTGTTGCTGATGGCTTTCCTGTATTTTAGACTCTCAGTACCAGATTAGTAATTATGTAAGACTATAAACCCCGAAGCTTTGTCACCAATGTCATTTTTTATTTATATTACATGGTAAGCCCGTGTGCAAGCCCACACTTAAACCTAAACTGACCTTGCAGACAGATTTTAATGAGCTCTGGTGCCTCAGAAGGCAGAGAGTCCACACAATCCCTTAAATAGGGCCCTGTGCAGTCGTGTCTGCTTTGTGAGTGGGACGGGCACAAGCACTGCGCTGCCAGTCTTAATATATTCCATAATGCCGTGTCGCTGATGGAGGACGGGCAAGTGAGCTCAGGCTCCTGCCTTTGGTGCTTTGGTGTTGCATACAGCAAGGTGCGATGATCTGAGCAGGCAGCTCAGCTACAGATACTTGGGGGATGACTAAATCAAGGGGCATACTTTGTAGTAACCTGGTTTCTGGCCAGATCCAGTGAACTACAGAAATATCGCTGTTTGGATCAGGACGCGGTGTCAGGTTTTCCCTGAAGGAAGTTTGGAGTGGCTGGAAAGGTTAAAAAGAATTAATATTGAAAAGGGAAGTTCTCTTTGCCTAATAGCAAGAGGCAGTCTATGCAGTGTCTGCTCTGGCTCTGCCACTTAAAATGTGATCAAAACCTAACAAAACCCTCTACTTGCCGAGATTTACTGCTTCACAGACCAACGGAGCGAAATGTAAACTGCAAGACATCAGTCTTTATTCCACAAGCATCCCTGGTTCTGTTATTCCCCTCTCCAGTCCCCCTGGATGAATAGCCCTTTCCCCTTGCCACGCTGAATGGCCCAGGTGACTCCGAAACTGGCCACCCAGCAGATGCTTCCGCAGTACCAACTGTTCTGAATCCCCCACCCCATCTCCAGCTCTCTTTTTCCCCCCCTTCTTCCCCCCATGTCCTACCAATCTAGGCTGCCTGGCACATGCTGCAAGCTGCAGTCCCACCGGAGTGATATTGTGATGGAAATGAGGGAGGGGATGCAGGCAGAACCGCACAGATTTACAGCACTCTAAGGGTTTCCATTAAAATCCTTGACAACTTGTTATTTATGAGGAGACCAACAGCTCTTCTAATATCCAGGGCCTAGACCCCATTCACTTCAATAATGCTGGTTTGGAATAAATGAGCCAGAGGATGGAAACCAGTTCTGTTAGTATAATGGAGGAGGCTAATAGCTGTTTAGAGAAAACAACTGATGTAATTCTGGGACCCAATCCTTTCACCAACAAAACAATAAAGCTTCGATTCTTCACTGCGTTTTCAGCAGTTATTTAGTTCAGTACAAAGAGGCTGATAAATGGCAGCGTTTGGATTTGGTGGATATACACCCACTGAGCGCTCCCCGTTTGTAGCGGCGAACTGCAGATAAAGGGGCTCCTTGACTCCTGTGCGAGCAGGAGAGGTCAGTCTGGATCTCTGCAGCAGAACAAAGATAAACAACGTGGCCTTACAGCGTAGTACAAGAAACGACCCCCCCTCTGCATAGGTGTAAAATCTCCATTTTTCAGCCTGGCAGGAGCCTGTCAGCATTCCCTTCCCCGGGTGTTTTCGGAGCTGCCCCAGCTGAGCCGGGGTGGCAGTCTGTCTCAGGGCCATTTTAGAACACGTCTTTCCAGCGTTCCCTTCTCTGCTCTCTTCCCCTTCCCGTGATTGACATGCCAAATACAGAAGCAGCTCCACTTCCTAAGGCCAGGACTGATCCCTGAAATAAGGACTTTGATGATCAGAAGACTTTAAATCCTGGGTATGCATTATGCTGCTCTAAAGAATTATCGATCTTTTCTGCTGTGTCTTAAAATCAAACTGACAAGTTGATTACTGAGGGTGACCACTCAATGGCTGCCTTGTACGTGGCTTTCCTTTTCCTTCTTTGTTCACCTGCATCTTGTCTATTTGCATTCCTTTTGTCAGGAATCTTTTTATTTCCTTTCTGCATCCTCATCTCTCCACAGGAGCCTCATTAAGGTGAAGCAAAGAGAAGCGGCAGCAGCGCTCCCAGACTGTTCTGCGGATGGAAGGCAGCGCTGCCAGATGGATGGTGCTCCATCGCCTCCACCTCCCTCTCGTCTGCACCCCAAACCTCAGCACTGACAATGCTGAAGGTCCAAATTTCCTCTTTTTCCAATAAAAAAGACATGGATAGATGAAGAGGAACCAGGAGGAGAATGGGCAGAGGAAAGAGGCTGTTCAAGGGAGGAAGGGGGCTGTGGCTGTGGTTGGGAATCGCTTTCTGGAAGAAGCCGAGCCACCGGTCCATTATTGCACTATCCTTCCAGATACTCCCACTATCAGGGCTGAAATAGTTTGGGAATGTGGAATCTGAAATTGTTTCCCTTGTGGCCAGTCTCTTTGTTTTCTGCACCAGAAACAACTTTTCCCAGGCAAAACAATTGTTCCTGTGAAACGAACTGACATCAGTCGGTGTGTGTTGTAGCGTAGGTACGGTATGTGACTGTAGCTGACGGCGTCTGTGCAGCCAAGAGAGTTACCCTCTGGTTTGCATTTTACACATACAAAACCATGCCTGTTAATTGGAAAATGATGTGCTGTGGACAGGGACAGGTAGATTCAAAATATACTGTGTGAATGGGAGAGAAAGCCCAAGGGAAGAACAAACTTCTTGGAAAGGGAAGGCAAAAAGCGAGGGAGAAGGAAAAGGACCAAGAAAAGGAAGAAGAGCTCTCTGGGGCCGGGTGGGTTTTCCTGGAGGAGGGAATGGCGCGGTGCTGCACTGGAGCAGTGGTCACCCACAGAAAGCAAACCGGGCCAGTTCCTAAGCTGGACCGAACAGATAAGCTCTGCAAAGGATTAAAAAGATACACATTCACAGAGTTTTGTCCCACAAAGTATGGCTGCTTCCGTTTAGAAACATTTCTAATGAATGCCTGCTCAGATGCTGCATGAGTTTGGGTTTAAATTGTGCCAAACCCCTACTGCCCCTCTTGAAAATTTATTTCAAGGTCCTTATCCAATACATATCAATGGAATATTGGATCTCATCCAAAGTATAACTATATCTAATTATCAGCCATTTGAGCTACTTCTGTATTAAACCATAAAATTGAGATAGGATTGAAACCTCTTATGATTCTAAAGGCTAAATGCAGCAGTAACATAAATAATGCTGTAAATTACAAGCAAAATGAAAACTTGGTCAGAAAATATATGATGTAATTTGTGCTTAGGGGTAAATTGGTCCCTGGCTGCCCGGGGTAGGGAAGCTGTGACCTGCATCAGGCCGAAGAGTGTGGCTGGGAGTCTGAATTTGTGTGATTACACCAGAAAACAAACGACATACCTTCAGCTACTTCAAAAAGCCAGGATCCTCATGAGATTTATTGCAGTCTGACCCCCTCTGCCGGCCGCCCGCTCGCTGCCTGCCTCCCAGGGCCCGCAGCTCAGCACAGGCACCGAGATTTGTAGAAAGGATAGGAGCAAGTGGGAAACGCTGGGAACCCGGGTAAAAGGTATGGAGAGGCCACCTGGGGCACCGACACTTGGCAGCGCCAGCTCAAGGACGCAGATGGCATCGTGATAACGCTGACCCCAGGTGACACGAGCCACCAGAGCCAGCGGTAGCAAGAGTGCAGAAAGGGAAGGGGTCTGGTGACTGCATCGGGGTGAGCTACCGGGGTCTTCTGTACAAATTGCTTCTTCATCTCTCCACGTTTGATCTGCTTCTGTCAAGAGGTAAAGCACTAAAAGAAGGAAAATGTAATTTAGAATGAGGACGTACAGGAAAAGGTTGGGGGGAAAAGCCTTTTCTTGAAAAACAATGGGGCTTTTCCTGAGGAAACAAGTGTTCGGTTAAAAATAAGCCTCATTTAGATGGACTGTTCAATTGTCAAAATCGGGATAAAGCTGTGCCAGGCATGGTGAGATGTAGTAATCAATAATATAGTAACAGCAATACAGTAATGTCAGAACATGTACAATACCAAGTATTTTTACATTAATATTTTATCATCCCGAGTGAGGAGGTTTTCGGCTTTTTCTCCTGGCCTTGGGAAAAACGTATCGATCCAGTGGATGTTCTGAGGACACAGCAGAAATCCAGCCAGCTCTAGGTTTTTAGGTCAGCACTGCTGGGAAAGGATGTAAACACAGAGATCCCTACAGCTCGGGCGCAAACACAGCGATCCCCTACAGCTGGTTTCCCTTTCCCGATCCGTTCGCGTTATCCCGTACCGTCCTCTGGCCCTCACGGTGCATCCCGTGCCGTGAGGAGCCACCGAGGATCAGCCAAAGGAGCGCTCCCTGTTAAACAGGAACAGTCCCGCCACCCCCGGGGACACGGCGCTGTGTGCTACGAGTTACACGGAGAGGGGCTTAAGCAGCTTCAGCAATAATTGAAAGCCTGCAAACGGTTCCCTTAAGACCCCATCAACTCCTCCAGTTTATTTCTTTAAGAGTGATCAGACACAGACACCTTTTCCAAAGATTTTCGCCATATTGCTTTTTTTTCCCTGGTGTTACTTTCTTTTACAGGTTTTTTAAATAATGCTGACCAGTAAAGTACGTCTCAAGACAGAAATACTTTATTTAAAGCTCGGTTGATAAAAAGTTGGTGTGGAATCAAAACAGTAAAACATTTTTAAGTCTTTATTACTCTAAATACTCGTAAAACTCTATGTAAACGTCTTAGGATTTTCTGTTGCTTCAGACATTCAGCACGAAACACAGTGTCATACAGCTGGATAATAAACCTTTCCCTGTTTGTGTTTGCATGGAAAAAAGAGCCGTTAATCAAACTGAAAATCCCAAAGCAGAAATAAAAATAGTAATAGGATAATCTGTACACAAAGCATGACAATATCCTAAGGCACTTCGATGTGGATCACAACGTTTTGGTTTCAGAACAGGCTCTTGTTAAATCAAGAAGGTTTAGAAACATAAAAAAGAAATAATCAAAATTGATTATTTCCTTTAAATAAGGATGCCCAGTTTCTGACTGTGAGACCCGTCCATCCTCTGCACTGCTCTTTGTCACTGCTTTGCTACCGGCTCCACAAGTACTGATCTTCCCTGCTTCAGGAATTTCAGGTTTTCCTCATCCGGAGATGGGTGGAGCAAAGAGTGCAAGTGCCTCACCCCAGAGCACGCCGTGCTGCCTCCTTTGCTGGAAGGAAGGCCCCAGACCTTCAGATCCACAAACGGATCTTCGGTCTCTGTGTAAACACATCTCTCTCTCTCCATTGCTTTACAGCTGATAGTGAAAGAAGAGATGTATTTCTATTTAGACTTTTATCAATAATTAATTCTGCATTCCAGAAGCTGAGCAGGACTGAAGGTGTGATCCTAAAAGATTATACAATGTTTCTGCTCTTTGGTTAGTAAGCAGGGTGCTGTATTAAAGAAAAGCTTGGTAATAGAGGTGCATCAGCCAAGTGCAGAGAACTGCTGCACTGCATCCCGTCACTCGGATGCCTGGACGTGGCCAATCCTGTTCTAAAGAATGGGGACCACATTCAACTGTATTACTAAGAAGAGGATTTGTAACTCATCTAATGAGTGTATAGACTTGATCCGAGTCAGAGGACTTAAGTTTTGTGACACTGATTGAGTTTCAGGATGTCTGACCTGATTTATGTGTTGATCATGTACTGCATGGAACAGAAAGCTCAGAACCAGCGCCGCAGTCTTGTCTGGGTGACCTTGCTGGCATGGATCAAGCCTGCCCAGTGATTTTGGTCTATTCAATACTGCAGCCGCTGCCAGCTATGCTACGGAGCTGATACAAAAGCAGAATTATTCCAGGCTGTGACAAAAAAGATGGTCATCAAACACCTGCTTATTGGACGTTTCAAAGGTCTCGCTGCAGAGCGGGCAGTGCAGCAGATGGCTCTGCATGTGGGCCTCGTATGTTTCGGGATCTCCGGGAAGTTCTTCATCGCACTTGGGGCATTTCCTTATAAAAGCCTGGAGTACAAAGCAAATATAATTAATCAGATTAAAAGTTATATTCAAAGAGAAGAAACAGAAGAGTTTATTAGCCAGATATTATCTCTTCTGGAGAAGTCTTTCTGACTTCTAACACTCCCAAGTTTTCAAATGTCTCCAGGCTTTTCTATCGAGCACTTAAAAGTCAAAAGCTTGTGAGAGGTACTCTGACGTTCCATCCTAGATAGCACGTGTTCATGGTTCTACTACGAAATTAGGCGTTTAGCAGCTACGAGCTGCTCATTCTGACGTTAGATGCTGCCAAGAGCTGCTCCTGAAAGATTAAGGTCAACAGAGTCTCCTTTCTCAACACGTACAAGTCTCACTAGTTCTACGTGTTCAGCACACGTGGCTCCATTTTGTTGTCCACTGTCTTACCAGGGCTAACCCACTACGTAGACAACTGCTTATAGAGTTGAACGTGGAGCTTTTGTTTCAAACCACTAATTTGTGCCCTTAAGCCACAAATACATGTCCAGTTGTGTCCACTTTACTTACTGAGTGTGCAGCTCCTGCCCCCACGTTTGCTCCGGCTGTGGGGAAAAAAGAAGTTAATTTAGCCACAACGAGATGATGAGCAATGCAATGTGCTGATAACTAGCAATTCTTGAAACACGAGCATGTGGCTCTGGATCTAAACCTCTATATTTAGGACTATGGAAACTGGACCCAAGCCACAGAACTAGCTGTCTCACAGCTGAATAAACTCGCTAATAGTTGTCTGTCTTGGCAGAGAAGGAGCAGACAGCTGATCACTTAAGGCAGCTCCTAACACCTGGCAGCACTTTGCAGCTGCCGAGTCATCTGCACGCATGCAAAGCTGCGCAGAGGTGCCGCTAATAATGGCCCTTCTACAGCATTTAATTCGAGAGGGAAGATAATTTGCTGAGATTCCAACTGCTGTCTACTTGCAGTTGCAGGGAGAATGCCAAGTCCTCTCACCATCATACGGATTTCCAAACAGAAGGCTTCCTACATCTGGGCCAGGAACTGGAGCGTGAGCTTGTGGAGCAGTGAAGGAGGAAGAAACCTCTCCAGCCTGCAAGAGATGCTTCAGGAGTTCATTCTCTTCCCTCAGTTTCTGCAAAGGGAGAGAAGGGCAGAATGAATTTCCAGACGCTTGGGAGACCCTTTCAGAGAAAAGTAATGCTTTGCACTAAGGTAGATCCTCTTATATCAGAATTAAAATTACTCTGAACTTCGTTTAGGTAGCTCAGCGTTACTCCTGCTTGATAGAATGGGAAAGTGAGGTAAAGAAGGGCAAGGATCTATTCTGTGGCCTGCTTGGAAAGGCAGACAAGATGATCACAATAGAATAATGCATCTTAAAAGACAGAAGACTGTCCTGAAGTCATGCAGAATAGGGAACAAAACTGAGCAGTCATTGTTTAGACTGGACAAAGAGGCTGTGTCCATTCCAACGAGTAAGTCCATTCATTTCAGTGGTGTCAGAATGATGCTACCATTAGGAGTTTTTGAAAATCCCCACGCTACTATGGATAAACCAGTCTATTCTGTGGTAGGGGAAAAAGGTGGCAGTTTTTGGACCCTCCCTCAGAGGCTGTACAGTCATGGCAGCAACAACACACTGAGCGTACACACACGGTCATTTGTTCGTGCCTACTGACAGCCTGGCTCTGGTGATGGTCCACAAGCAGGCACGATTACTGATCTGTTTGGTGTAAGGGTTAGTGGAACTGAACACTGGACTGAGAGATTGGCATCGGGTTCAACACAGGGAGTTGTGCCAAGTTCTTACCCGGTTTTCCTCATCAGCTTCATTCTTTTTTGACTGCAGAATCTGAAACAAACGCTTCTGCTCTTCAAGTTCTTTCATTAAGTTGAGGTTTTGTTGCTGGGAAGGAAGAGTGTTATTTGGTAAACTACAGGAAACTGGCAATTAAACGACGACAGCTCCAAGCACGGGAACTCTCACACCCTGGCTCCCTCCTGCTGCATCGATTACCAACAGATAACCTTCACTTTCAATGACAGTCTTCCCATTTCAGAGTTTATCATTCAGGATATCTCCACGTCACCATTCATACTCTGTATTTTCATTACAGCGTGTGAGATGACCCATGACCTCCGAAGGGGCCGTATGAGAAAGAGCGGGGTTGAAGAAAAGGAACCAATACAGCTGGAAAAACTACCCTGGCAGGTGAGAGCTATCCACGTCTGCCAGGTTTCCTGGTGCTGTGAGACTCGCACTGGTGGTGGGTGGCCAGCACATCCTCAGGAGTTAGTCTTGTAGCTGACTCTTGAATTAAATCAGTAAATTAGATAAGCTAGAGTACTTAGGGGTTCTGCAGTCAGTCTCAAAGCATCACTCTAAGAATCCTGAACATTTGGCATCCCAGCAGAGGTAATTACATCATCTATTTTTGGCATCTAATTTACAATGCCACAGTCAGCGTAGAGCCTCCAAAAGCTTCCCCGGTAGCACAAACAGCGAGAGGCACCTTTAGAAGGTCACTCAGGGCAACAGGCTAAAGATGATGTGACAGCCTCTGCCATTGCAGATGATGGTTTCTTCAGGAGAAAGAAAGGCCACAGCATGCTGCCCTTTTCCTTCACATCCTTCAAGGAGTGATTTCCCAGGCAATGCACAAGCTCCTTCTGCACAGAAGGTTTTCCTGAGTTGCAAAGAGGTGTTGAAGAAGGACGTGGGGCAGAGCACCAAACCACAGAATAGAATCTTTGTATTGTTCACAGCGTGTTTTGGTGCATTCTGACCATGCTGCACCTGTTTAATTGATTATGAAGTGCTAAATTTAAGATATTGAAGATGAGAAAGGGCCAAAGACATAAACATAGAGGAGAGAAGAGCAGCAAGGTTGCTGCCTCACGCCAATTACTAGTCAGCTTCGATGCCCCAGTCTCCCTGCCCTGGCTCCCCCAAGCACCCCGGTACTCAGGGAAGGCTTTACCTGTTCAGTTCTAATCACACGTAACCGGAGATTCTCTTCCTTCAAACTTTCAAGCTCTTCTGTCTTGTCACGGTTTGCGAGAGACAGGCTTTCTGCTTCCTTCTCATAATTCAACACCTGAGACTAGGGAGAAAGAAGGGTGGGCAGAAAGTGAAAACAGAGCAGCTGTGAGTGAGGAGCACAAGCACCTGCTGCTGCAGAAAGCAAAGCTCCAGAACCCACAGCTGCTTAAACCTTTCTTCTGCAAACATTTTTCCATTAAAAACAAATACGTGGGGATGTAACGGAGCTGACGTATTCCTGAGAACACAGTACTCATTCATACCTTCTCTGAGCAGCTTTCTAAATTTCAACACAACTCTTCCAGTCTGGGAAGTCAAAGAGCAAAGAGAAAACCAGAGACTCTGTAGCCAGTGGTTATCCCGTCCTTCTGGGTCTCCCGTGTCCCAGACCTAAACCATCCCTATTTCCAGTCTGCCTTCTCCCTTCACACACCTCCCAGCTACAAGTCTTGTTTTCATCCAAGTACTGAACATAATTTTAGGATGTTTTTCAAAACAGATGTGTTTTCTGCCTGGATCATTAGCTAGCAGGAGGTAAACAACAGGCTGATTTTGGACAACTTAATGAGCATAAAGGGGATGTTTTTAGGGAATAAAATCCATAGATTTTTTTAGCACATCCCCCTCTACCCTTTCTTCCAGAACACAGATTTCTTAAGGTTTTCAGGAGGTCAGATCACACCAAAGGTTGACCTTTTCCTAAAGAGCCCAGGTTATCAGAAAAGAAACTCATACACCACATATTTGCTCACGATTGCTCAGTGCTGTGTCAGAGGCGAAGCAAAGCTCCGTGTTTGCTACCTGCAGCTGGTCCATGTGATCCAGGGCAGTTTTCAGTCTGGTTTCCAGGCAGTCCTTGTCAGAGGTCACATTCTGAATTTGTTCTTTGAGTCTATTCAGAACAAATCAAAACATACCATACTTTCACAGCTGGAAATTTAATCCCTAAAGGCAAGATGCTTACATGAAACTCTGCTGTAAATACACTTACTGGTGCAGTTCTGCTTCTCTGCAGCCATTCAGCTCCTTTAGATGTTTATTTTCCTTTTTCAGGAAATTCAGCTCCAGCTCCATTTTCTCTGTGTTGCTCCTCAGAGACTCTAAAGTATTTTGCAGCTCCTGAGGGAGGTTGACAGGAGGTAAATGGGACCCAAGCAATAGTCCTGCTCTAACTGGAGCTGCAAAATCCCTCAAATGCAACACTCCCAGGCAGCCCAGCTGAAGGAGGAAAATCTCTCCTCTGCATCATGACTACTCCTTCAGACCCTGTTTAATTCATATCAAGCCCTAAACAAAACTGAAGGAGGAAAAGATAACAATAATGTGATTTTGGGATACCCTACAAAACATTTTTGAACATGTCCCTTCCTGTATGTTCCTGGCTCCTGCATCTGCTGATGCCTCTTGTTCATCATTATTGTTCTTATCACAATAGAGGTCTGGTACGATTTGGTTAAGGATTAAGCAGATAATGTGGGGAGGAACCTCTTTAATTTTCTCCTGGAAGCATACAGTGGAACAAGACCTGACTCAGTCCCACTTTGTCTTTCAGATTTAAAGCTTCTGACTTATTTTATTCACTTTTTTGTTTACCTGCATCTTCTTGAGCTCTTTCTGCAGATCCCTGTTTTGTTTCTCGAGACTGGCACAGCTTGCTTTCAGCTCCTCATTTTCTTTATGCAGGTTTTTGTTTTGTAGTTCGATCTCTTCCACTTCTCCCTGGCAAGCAACGAAGTTGTTCAGTCATAACAGAAGCACTGAAAAGCCACACTCCAAAGAGCACAGTGCGAAGAAGGAAGATGAGCTCTGCAGGAGGGGACACTGGGTACCTCCCGTGCTGTCACTGCCAGCGCAGACCAGGCAGCTGCCTCACTCTGCCCAGCCTGTCCAAAACTAGACAAAAACCAACTAGAGTTCTGAGCATGCGCTGCCCCTGATCGTTTAAGATGCTTGATGCTTTCTGTGCCCACAGAAGTCAGCAGGGGCAGAGATCTGGGGGTTTTTGCAGTGTGGTAGATTAGGGTCACGCGTACAGTGTAGTCATTAACAAAAGGCTGCACACAAGACACTGCAAAGTAGGAGTGCTTGGCTCCACAGCGCTTGGCTGTTGTCCTTGTGTGTGCTCTTACTCCCAATCTAATGGCAGAGCGTTTCCAAAAAAGTGGTATTTTCATTTAAAAATATTCACAAGGCCCAGAAACACTATGTATTAAGTCCCCGTCGCAAGGCGCTCGCGATCCAAGTGATCAAATGGCAGGTAGAGAAACAAAAACTGCCCAAATGCGTGTGACAGATCAGCAGCAAAGCCAAGAATAGAATCCAAGTCTGCCGAGTTCTGGCTTGGCATCCCATTGCCGAGTCACTCCACGTTAGCAGTGAGCACATGCCAGTAAAAGCAGAGGCAGGAAAAAGCAGGGGAAGAGAGAACACCTACCTGTGTGGTAACCACCAGGATATCGTCCTCAGTCTCTGCTCTGAACTGGAAAGGCACGCTGGCCCCTCGCACCATGCCGTTCTGGTCAACGTAGCAGAACTGGTAGTATTCATCATCTTTCGGCAGGTAGTAAGCTTCAGACAAACACAAATACCCCGTCACACGCAGCTTTTAATTATTCAAGTCTCTTAACTCTACAGCATAGAAAGCGAGAACCTCAGCAGACAGAGACTGAGGATGGTTGTTGCTCCGTTAGTCATTCCCTGGGCCCGTGATAAGAAAACCAACAGCATCACTCACTCAGGGTGGCAGAATTTAGCAGAGCCAAGATTTTGTGATTTACTGTGGGATCTGAAATCAGTCTCCCAAAGCACGGTCCTGCCGATACCCTGTAACTCCGACTGCAGTAGCCCTCGGTGGCGTCCCCCGCGTGACCCAGGCTCCCCACTCACCTTTGAACTGGATCTGTTGCTGCACGGTGGTATCACTGGGGGTCTCACTGGGCAGAGGAGCCCACATAAAGGTGTAATATTCCCGGGTTGTTTTCCATCCCACCTGCAACAGCAAAATTCTGATATGGCATCACACAGTTCATGCTTGTCCTGCGCTGACAGGACTGTTATTTTCACATAGATCAGTTTCTGGGAGGATTTTTGTGTTGATATTCTGACTTCTAAGAGTTGTGGTCTATGCATGAAAGGATAATTAGAGTCTTTGATTAGCTTTGAGGCTCTTCAGGTCACAATGGGTATGGCACTTTGTCCCTAGGCTAAAGATGACACAAGGTTATTACTGAAAAAATGACCCCCAAGCCCTGTTCTACGAGAGCCCACGCTGTTTGCCGGAGCCTGTTGTTGCCTTCTCATCCTGGCACGTCTGGTTTCACAGTGTTCCCTTACCCGGAAGATGCCCACCCAGTCCTTCCTGTGAGGAACGATGTTCTGCGTGAGGGTGTAATAACAGGTTACGTCTCCTCCGGGAATATAAAACTTCTCCACGTTGTTGAAGACGACCTGGGAGAAGTGGCAGTTGTCTAAGAGGACGGCAGAAGTGGGAGGATCATCTGAGTTCTCTTCCATCGTGGAAGTCTACGGGAGGAAAGAATAAGGGGATTATCTCATCTTCAGATGCTACCAACACCATTGTGTCCATGAAGAGTATGAAGAGCTACGGCTTAGGAATGAGACAGTGTGAGGTCCAAAACCCCTGTGCAGACCCAGAAGTTTCTCAGCAAGGCACAGGAGCTCTCTGGTGTTCCTGCTGCTGTGGCCAGGCTGCTCCTGACACCACGGCAGCTTGCAGACCCTCTTTAGCAGACACGTGCAAGATTCTTCCATCCAACTGCTGCATCCCAGCCACGCTGCCTGCTGCCCTGGGGCTGCCAGCCTGGCACAGCAGCCTCTCTCCTCCGTGGGACCCACAGGCTCGACCCGCTGGCTGTCCCACAGATCTACACAGGAGAGGCAGCGATGCCTCGCAGCAGGAGGAGTGTGCATGCCTGCTGGTGGCATCACGGGCTTGACGACGCTGCTGGGACTCCAGCTGTGCCCACACGCAGCCCCACGTCATGTGTTTAATGTGAGTTGACGCTCCAGGCGCATACCCTCCATATGGAATTAACGTGGGGGTGCATCAGCTCTGCTGCAATCCGGAGACTAGCACATTGCTTGAGGAGAGCAGAGGTTCTGCTCCAACAATAGTGAGACAAAAATAGCTTTCAATCTCTCATGCTTGTTGCTCCCCGACTCGTGCAGCCCCAGCCCTGCCACACTCCCCCGTCACCGCCCGGCCGTGGCGAGGACACACGAGACAGACTCACGCTGGTGACAAGCAAACTCAACAGCCTCCTCGCTCCCTGCATTCCCATCCAACGCAACGACTCCACTTCCAAATACAGGGGTTTTCAGCTCCCCAGCTCCAAGGGCAGAGCGGTACCTTGCTAAGCTCAGCTCCCATGGAAGGGCGCGAGCAGAGGAGATCCTGGTCAGGCAGGTCGTCGTAGCTGTGTCTCCCGAGCCCGTGTCACGAGGCTGTTAAAGCCTTGCTACTCGTGACTGCCACGCTGGAACCGCAAGGTGATTCTCGGTAGCCAAACGAATGCGGTGCATGACAGCCGGGTCAACTAATAGCGTTACAGCTTTCGCGTGAGTTATCGACACTTTGCGCTGTGTCGTGACACTACAGATCACACAACATAAACCTGCAGTGGGTACATCGATCAAAACGGTACCCGAACCGCCAGGAGCCCGTGCAGGGCTGGAAACAGAGCACTAAATCACCCTCTTTGCCACCACCTCTCGCAGGCAGCCGGGCTTCAGCCCTGGCAACCTGTCAAGGGGCAGATCGCTGCGCAGAAAACCCCACTGCCAATCCCAGACTATTCAGTTCCAGGAATCCAAAGGAAAATCTTCTCAGCTGCTCTCAGTGACAGCAGCAGCGAGTAAGGATTGGCTTCAGAATGGAGGGAAAGTTCATCGTGAACAACCATCCCACTGGAGCATTTCAGGTCATCTCTAATCCAAGAGTTTCACATGCAAATGAACTCCCTGGAACCCTGCTCTTTTTTTTTGGGCGTCACCCAGGAAATAGTCCATTTTCTGTGCCAAAGAACAGCCTGAAAATCAGGGAGAAGTTCAGGTGGGGATTGCAGGGCTGTGCTTGGAGAGGCAAAGGTATCCACAGCTGGGAAGAGCAGAGAGAACTGCACTGACACTGGCTGCCGTGGGAGGAGGGAGAATTCACAGAATCACAGACTGATACAGGGTTGTGGGGGACCTCTGGAGTTCATCTACTCCAGCATCCTGCCAGAGCAGGCTCACCCAGAGCAGGTCCCACAGGAACGTGTCCAGGTGCGGCTCGAATGTCTCCAGAGATGGAGACTCTCTCGGGGCAGCCTCCTGCAGGGCTCTGCCACCCTCACAGGAAAGAATTTCCTCCTCATGTTGAGGTGGAACTTCTGTTCCAGTCTGTGCCCGTTCCCTCTTGCCCTCTCACTGGGCACCACTGAAAGAAGACTGGCCCCCTCCTCCTGACACCCACCCTGTAAGTATTTATAGGTGTTGACCAGATCCCCCCTCAGTCGGGTCTGTTTCTGTCTGGAAAAGAGCAAAGTCCCTCAGCCTTTCCTCCCAAGAGAGATGCTCCAGGCCCCTCATCATCTTGGTGCTCCTCTGCTGTGCCCTCTCCAGCAGCTCCCTGCCCCTCTTGAACTGGGGAGCCCAGAACTGGTCCCAGTGCTCCAGATGTGGTCTCCCCAGGGCAGAGCAGTGGGGGAGGATGATCTCCATCCACCTGCTGGCCACGCTCTTCTTGATGCCCCACAGGACGCCCCCCATTGCCGGCTCAAGGGCATCCTCTTGTCCACCAGGACTCACAGGTCTCCTCAGAGCTGCTTCCCAGCAGGAGCAGAAGGCAGGGAAGAGATAGAGGGACAGCCAGGACAGCCAGAGCTCTCCCAGTGCAGTGTAAGAACCGGTGCGAGATTCATCTACGCCTCGGTCGTTACCGGGCCGGGGTCAAATCTTTCTCAACCTGATGTGCCCTTAGGATTTGCAGTTCCCAAAAGGCAGCACCAGACAGGACAAAACAAAAATCAAAAAACCAACCAACCAAAAAACCCCATCAAAACAAAACTCCGAAACAAAAAACAACATAAAGAAAATAAATTAAGGGAAGCACCTTAATTATGTCACTGCATCGGCCCGGGGAGGGACACCAACTTGGCAGCCACCGGGCTCAGATGTCACTTGCAAAGAAAACAAAATAGCAAAATGCAGCAAAACAACGCATTTTGCTGAAAAGAAGAGAAAAAGAGAGGTTGGTTTTTTGTTGAAAACCACGGTGCTGTTGGGGCAACGCAGCCGCGCAGATCCCGCCGGGGTCGGTCCGCAGCGCGGGGGCAGGACGCGGGGCGGGGAGCGCGTTTCACCGGCGCCGAGG
>VZRU01008798.1:18117-28662 GCA_013398155.1 Pedionomus torquatus
TTTTTACAAGACAAGCAGAGACAGAGTCTTATCCAAGACTCCAGAGGAGCACTAGCAAGGGGCTCGTCACAGTGCCACAAAGGAAGGTGAGAAACCATCTGGGACCAGTACCAATCTTCCTCAGAGGGGAAAATCCCTACCTGACCCCAGGGCTGGCAACAGACCACAGCACATGCAACTATATTGAAACCTCATGTTGTGGACCCTGCTAAGACCTTGGTCCATGAGAAAAGCCATTGAGAAGGCAGGCCAGCCCCTTTCCCAGCTGCAACCTTGCACTGAGCTACAAAGATGGGGTTAGGCTTGTTTTCACTGGGGCTCTCCCTTGTCCCAATTGCAAAAACACCATTTTGAGATGGCCTCCAAGCATCATATCACCCAAATAGTACACACATGTGCTCTTCAGTACACAAGAAAATAGAAGCATAGTCTGAAAAATAACTTGCATCTCAACCCAGCCTGTGTTGGTTTTGGCAGGTATAGATTTAACTTTCTTCTTAGTAGCTAGTATGGTTCCATGTTTTGGATTTGTGCTGAAAACAGTGTTTATAACATAGAGACATTTTAGCCATTGCTAAGTAGTGATACACAGAGTCAAGGGCTTTTCTACTTTTAATACCACCCCACCAGCAAGTAGACTGAGTGCAGAAGAAGCTGGGAGGGGACACAGCCAAGACAGCTGACCCCAGGGATAGCCCATGCCATGTGAAATCATGCTCAGCATATAAATCTGGGGGAAGAAGAAAGGTTTTTAGATTCAGCTTTTAATGACAAGAAGATAATGTTTCAGAGGCAAGTTGTCTTAAGACCTATGTAAGTCTCTTAAATAGCCCACATTATACATCACCACATGAAACCCCACAGACAAATTAAAATTGTATTTTGAATAAGGTCCAAACCGATGTGGCAGAAAGACATGGAACTGCCTATTCTACATGAAAAATGAAAACTTAACATCTGAGAACAGAATACTTGCTTAAAACTACTCTACCTCAGTTACTATGACGCATCCTGACAAAGAGGAAGATATCCTCAGAAAGTATACTATTTAGTAAGACAATCAATGAAGCTGCACAGTGGTTTAATTCTGACAAATGATTCTGTAACCTTCATGTCTGTAACATCTTTCAAAAAAGCTACTAAAAGCTCCTAAAAGGCTACCGAAGAATAAATGGGCGTGTAGTGTCAAGTACTCAGGTCTTAGAATTCCAAGTCTGAAAAAGAAGTTCTGAGGAAAACTTTCAGCTGCAATAAAAAGAAAAGGTGAATCAAAAAACCATTTTTACTTGCAGTAGTTCTATAGATCCGCAAGAGCACAGGCAAATGAAAACATCTCTTTTGTGAAACAAAGTGCTAGGAATCATAACCAGAAGTCTAGCAAACAATTTTGCCTATTAACATTGTTCTCAAGTAAACATGTCCTTTTTAATATCATATCAGATGCTCTATAACTAGGAAAAGTCACCTCCACCAAACAAAAGGCTGTGACTGGAAAACTAACCGTAAGTCATTTTTATCAAGATACCTACCTGGCAAAATCAAAGATGCATTTATAGCGCATGGCACAGTAGCTGTAACAGCTTTTATTCTACATGGCACAGACAGCACAGACTAATCCACAGAGATCCAGAGTATATTTCCTAGTTAGAAGCATATGCATTAACGTCTCCTCACTCCATTGCTATCATTAGATGGATTAAAGCATGTAACAATAACAACTGTTAATTAAGCAAACATAACTATAACTGCAGTGTTGATGTAGCATTCCAAGTAACATGCTTTCAGACTCTTTACCATCGAAAAAAGATTAACACTGTTCAGCAATTCTTAAAATTCCTTCCATTATTTCATCCAAGTCTGTAGGAAAGGGAGAAAAAAAGGCAAGTTTTAGAAAACTATCTTTATTTTTTGTTTTACATTTAAACAGGGATGCATTTCATTTTTCGACATCCACCCGATATTGACTTCCTTAGTTCAGGAGGAAAAAAAAAAAGTTAAATGCAAATCATATTGGCATAACCTGAACACGCCAGCTTTAGTTACTAACCACTTTGCTGGTAGGAACCCTTCTTCAGTATTAAAATAAAGCACTTAAAAAAAATACTGCTGAAAAACAAGTGCCTAGATACCAGTTATTACAGCAAACAGACAGTTCTTTCATATTCAAATATTTTAAGTCCACAGTATACAGACTTACTTTTTATGTATATGGAGCTCAGATCATAGAAACACTGTACAGGTCAAAAGCCTTTGAGAATAAAACTATTCAGGTGTGTCAGAATACATATACCACATGGACTTACAAAGCAACAAGTTTGGCCAAGTATTACAAAGAAGGATGTAGTTTCCCATGAGAATGGTCAAGTAACCTTTCCAGCTCAAATAAAAACAAAAGAAATAATGAGTTGGAGACAATCAAAACCGCAAAACTGGTGGAGCAGAAACCTACAAACTGCTATACAGTATGTTTCTGTAGCACAAGTTCAGGGTTTTGTTTTTTGTTTTTTTTTTTTTTTTAAAAAAACCAACTTAAAATCACAAGCAGTAATAATGACAAAGATCCAAGTATACATACGAGCAAATAATACAAACTGTGAAATAAGCTTTTGGCTGTTAAATAAAAATAAGTTACAAAATACAATTAAAGTCCTGGTAAATGAACTAATTAATTCAAAGGTGCGCATTTATTTTGAAAAATATTTCAAATGCTATGACAAAACAGATTAAACAATAAATACATATGCCAAAAGGCATGTATGGGTAGAAAAAATATAATTAGATCTAGAAGAGTTATAAAAAATTGACATAATCTGAGTTTTGGTCATCCAATCTGTCTAGTCACTTCCATCCTTCACACCCCTTCTTCAATAACTGGCAGCTAAATGTGACAAAAGTGTGTCTATGTCACTATGGCTTTAAAAGCAGTATGTGTTTCCTGAAGATGAAAATATAAAATGGGCTGCCTTATCTACAGAACTGCTGTTTTGTTCATGTTGCAGGCACTTCACTGGAGTGTGGGGAAGTACCTCACATCCTTGTCATCTTACTATTCTTATTATACTGAAAAACAAGAAATTCCCAGGAGAAAAAAAAAAATGGGAAATTTTGGATACTATGGATTAGTACCCACATAAGGGAGAAGTTTAACTCACTTCCATTGCATTTGTTTTCCAAATTAAAGAGTAAAATTATTTACAAACAGATCTCTGTCATTAAATGGCACACCCATCTTTTCACATTTAAGGTGTTGTCAATCATCAGTTACCTCAGTGAACACCTAAAGTTTAATACTTATTCCACTTCAACCAGATTCACATTGATTTCTTCTTTTATAATTCCTCTGTAGATTCTCTTTAGAAGGTATTTAAATCTTACTACTGGAAGCACAACTTAAATTATGCAAAATTATATATTCTTTGTACACTCTTGTTATTTCTACTGTACTGCAACTCCATTGTAGGTATAACAAAAGTTGGTTTTGAAACCCAGAAGCTACTGCATATACTTTCCATTCATTAATATTGTCAGCATTCAGACAACTGTCAACAGTTAAATCAGCTTCCTCCTTATCTCTAGACAGTGACTGTACAACAATATCACATACAAGGTTTAATGCTGATACATTTTCACTACAGCACCACCAGTAATACTGGGAGAACAGGGGGGGAAAAAGAAAAATAAATACAGGTCTCGGGGGGGGGGGGAAAGAAATTTTATTATTTTTCTATATGGTTGTGCATCTTTATTCTTCTTCTGCATTTTTGAAGAAAACTGCTTTTGATACGCTGCTACAAACTCAAATAACCAGATTTATGACGGCTGTCTTCAGCTAA
The DNA here is from genome assembly GCA_013398155.1 of Pedionomus torquatus. Lineage (NCBI taxonomy): Eukaryota > Metazoa > Chordata > Aves > Charadriiformes > Pedionomidae > Pedionomus > Pedionomus torquatus. The sequence continues at coordinate 21,951 of VZRU01008798.1, forward strand.
GACACTGATAGTACTTCCTAGGACAGAAGAAATACTTTTCAGGTTTAGTTTTCCTGAAGGTACTGTTTGTTTATTTGTACCATTTCACTGGTCCATTTGCTGATGGTCAAGAAGCACTCATATTCAACAAGACCTTAAAGCTTTCAGAAAAGATGAATTAAAGAAACAAAAGATGGTTGCAGGAGACCAAAATCAAAGCACACTGTCATGATGTTATTTTGAAGGGAATCCTTGGAAAACATGTGGTCATTATAGAGATATTGGTTGGTTTGTTGTGGTTTTTTGTTTGTTTGTTTTTAAGTTCACAAGACAGAAGTTGAACAAATAAGCAACTTCCTGGTTCTAGTCATTTGTTGCGCTGCATGGTTTTCCTTGCCTTCCGCTTGAAAAGACAGCAGCACCTGCAGAAGTACATATGATATAAAAAGAAATCAGAAAACTGTTCACTGTATTTGTTTCACTTGAAGTATGGGTAGCTCAGGTACAGCCAGCACCACAAGGAACACATTAAGCTCTATTGCAGGTGATTGATTTATTAGTGAAAGAAACTGGAGTAGAGATTTTTGGCATGTTTCACATTTTCTTGGAAAAAGTATAAAAAGAAAAAAAAAAGCTGTAATAAAAATAAATATTAAGTTTAGAGTACTGTGTGAGAATATCAAAAGCATGGGCATTATAGGCTGACTTATATAAAGATAAAAAAAGAATAAGGATTGCCCCATTACCTGAGCATTTTTTCTTATTAACTGGTAACATGCCAAACAAGCTTAACTTGAACTTTTTGCAACACTAGATTGTGTCACCTGAACTGTGAATTGCTATTGCTAATACAAGAAAACAGTTTGAGCTTCATTTGTCAACCTGGAAAAATTCATTCCCAAATTATTTTAGAAAAGTGTTCATGAACAATATAATAATTATCAGATTCAGAGCTGTGATTTTACTACTACAATGAAAAAAACTACAGCTTTAACTATATTGAAGTATACTAATACTCTTTTATCTGCTTTATCTGAAGGAAACTAAAGTTGACAAATAATGCAAATTTCACCTAGCAAATAGAGACAATCTTAAAGTAACTGAAAAAAACACTATAAAAGGAAAAAAAATTGGAGCAAGTTAGAAATGGTTAATACAGGGGACTGCAGGAGTCCAGTAAGTATTTTTGAAAAACTAAAGAGGAAAGCAACAAATACACAAAGAAAACGTTTTCATTTGCATGTAGCATGAGCCTTATTTTAAGCAATTACCAGCTCCTGACGACTCCCACCTTCAAAATTAAAGCTTGCACTTAGTAAAGTATTCACAATGTGCAATTTAAAAAAATGCAAGCTGTCTGCTTTAACAGAGCTTGTCCCTCATAGTTCTGCAGTATGGTTATTAAGTATAGCATTTACAGTGCTATCTGCTCAAGAGCCTTTCTCAAACTATGAACCACAACAGAAGTGAAAACATAAGTGTACTGCATCAATAGTCTATCAGTAAGTCCTCAAGTTTACCAAGCATTTCACATCACTAAAATTCAACAGGAACACTGCTGATTTAGTTTGCAATATGGGAAATGCAGACAGCACTTGAAAACAAGGGAGAATAAGGGTCTAAAAATTAGGTTCTACAGGGTGCAAGAACAACAGCCAAAGTAAGTGGAGACAAAAGTTACCTTCTCAAAATATCCAAGGGCAACCTGTTGTTGTCACTGAAAAAGCAGCAGTGGGCAGAGGCAGACCAGAGCTGCTCTCAGAGTTACATAACTTTCAGCAGAAAAAAAAATTGGTTATTGATGGAGAGGAAGCCCAAAATTAAGATTAGTCAGGGGAAACTACACAGATAAATATTTTTATAGCTAGCAGAAATATCACAACACACATATTAACTTTAAAGTACTCCTAAAAGAGGTATAATTGTTTTTGAAGACAAGTAGCCACCAACTGCAACTTCCTCCTAGCCTTTTTTCTTAGCATCTCTTTATAATCATTAACATCTATTATCACTTAAGCTTGGAATTTATATGCAGATGTATGAGGTCCAATTTAGTATAATATTTCTTTCACTCCAATCTCTTTCCAAGTATTTAATGTGTGTGTATACAACAAACGTCATATCAAAACAAAGCATTTTACAGTGGTTCCTCCCTTTCAATGTGAATCATCCTATGATCCTGTAAATGAGGAAATCCTACCCTGGACTGTGACAGTAAATCACTTTTGTACCTCTTTCAGGTTAGGAGACCTCAAAGAAAGCTTTCAGAAAAAAAAAAAAATTATCTTGATTTGCAATTTTAGCATACACAGAACATTGCTTTTCTAAAATATAAATTTTCTGCCACATTTTCATCTCTGCAGTTACTTATGTAACCAATCTAGAATTTTAACTCTTCACCCTTTAACTACATTTTGCTTAAATGGAGTATGTCTCAAGGAACAGTAAATTACAACTTTTAAATGCCTAGGACTGCTTGCATCCTCTGTGTAACTCAAGGCCATTTTAGTTTTTCACAGTTTCCTTCCCAGAAAATTATAACCTATCCTTGCTGCAAATCTCATACTGTCCTTTTTTCCCTCTCCATAGCCTAGTTTGCTACTTCCCTGTCACCCAGAAAAGGGCATCATAGAATCGGGAATTGTATGAAGATCTATCTTTAACCAATGTAAAGCACTGCTTTTTTAATCTTGTCTTTTGGAGTTTGCATAATACTGCTACACATACTATAATTTCTATTAATGGTGAGGGGCTTTGTAAACTCTAGGAATAAATGCACATTTAAATGGGAATAAAACAGGTCGGGCTACGCAGTCTGATAATAAATTTTAAGAAATGTAACCGTGGCACAATCTCTTGAAGAGTATAATCTGTAACAGAAATGCAGACATGTTCTTAAGAATACTGTCACTAGAGGGTGTCATTATCACTTATATACACATTAGATTGCTTGAAGACATATTTCTAAAGCTACAGATAGGGACATTATTAACGAGTACTAAACCAGAAATTTATCATATTATTCAATATGCACGAAAAATGCATAAGAATATATATGCTTTGAAAAACTCCAATTTTAGGAGAGCAACTGCTTTTTTTCTTTTTAAAAAAAAAACATTTAATGACTGCTAAGCTCTTTCTCCATATGGTATAAAACATTTTTATATCAGGCAGCATAATACCAATTTCTGAAAATTACTCTTCCTATAACAATATCAGTATTATGGTTACGACCATTTCTTGTCCTTCTTCAAATGTTACCATACCTTTTTTCTGCTAATTACTCTTCCCTCTACTATTTGAGCAGTCCCTTAGCACAACATGCTAAAGCATGTTCAGTTCTCATTTGTGTTTAGGTAGCTGTGGTTTTTACATTTATCATCTAGCATACGGCAGCACTTTAAACACTTGTTAATAATCCTGCAGTAAAGTAGCAAAATGAATACAAGATGCATAAAGAACAGGTGATATAATCTTTTCCTGTTTGCCCTTCTCTGTCCTCCAGAGGCAGAGACTTTTGGTAATACAAATTACACATGCTTCATTGAAGCATCTGTTCTGATGGCTAGCAAAGAGTTAAGGAAAGAAAGGCTAATTGCTGGTGATAACATCCCTAGAAAATAAGCAAAACAGTGATTAGTTACTCAAAAATGGTTATTTCTCCCTATTTACTCCAGTTATTCAAGTGAAATAGAGTTGAAAGGTACTTCTCTAAAAAAACAAAATCCACCAAACCAAAAACAACCCCCAAGCCCCCAAAACCACCAGAAGACCCCCAAACAAACAAAAAGTAAAAAAAAATAAAATTCAATAAGAAGCCGTAACCCAATAAAAAACCCAAACCCCAACACCCACTGTAAAATTATGCTTGCTGCACATGACTGCTGCACAGCAACACCTGAGGAGCAAATGTTGAATGACGTCCAAAAACAATGAAGTGCTTACTGAAACAAATCCTTATCCTTTCAGATCTACAGCATTCTACTAAAATGGAAACTAATTCTAATCTAATCTTCAATAAATAAAATTTGTGTTCTTAGTTAACCACCACACAATAGGATAACCTTTCCTCAGTCTTGTGAGCCAATATAGTTATGCTAAGTTTCTAAAACTGTGAAAAAATCTAGAATAAAGAACTATGCTGGGGAGGGAGTGTGGGTGGAGATGTGTGCATATGTGTTGCTTTAACTACTGCCAAAATATAAAAAAGCCTTTCTACTCTGCAAAAAATAGCGAGTGAGGAAACTGGTTTAAGTAGACATTGCTGGAAAACCCAATTTATATGTTTCACATTTAAAAAGAGGATTCATTTAAAGAGTAGGATATTGAGACTAGATATTTTTTCTTTAATAAAACCAGTAAAGACTAGGCCAAAAAGGTCAAGGATAGTATATCTGTCCATCCATTATTCATATCAGAGGAAATTAACTTCTACATTTTCAAAGCAGCTGTAGCAACTTGACTTCTGATGTTACTTTCTGTAGATAACTAAGCCTAACTAAGCAATTGTGCTAAGCACTACTCAAAACTTCACAGAAATGTAATCTTTTCCTGTGTGTATATATAAGCTCAGCATAAGAAAGGTTGTCACTGTACTTATCCAAAGGGAGGGGAATTTTTCTATCTGCAGACTATGTGCTCTTTGGGATTTTTTTTTTTTTTGTTGTTTTAAATGTAAGAAAACTAAATTCTTGCCAAAGAAGTAATAATAATACAGTGCTCTGCAAAGATGGCAGATAAAGAACTCATTTGAGCAAGCTAGTGCACAAGTGTGGTGCAACAGACACCTCCAGTCACAGTTTTTAACTACACATCACACAAAAATCTTACATAACAGGACCAGAATCTGTAGAACAATCATTTCAAGGAAAAACCGTACTTTAGAAATTTCAACATGATTAAAAATTAGTAAAATGGGCCCTACAAAACTTACTGCTGTTAAGGAATTTTTATGCTTACAATGAATCCTTCATGCTTGAGTGCCTCTGTTTTATGATAAACTAGACCCATACCCTTGGAAAATCCTATTCCAAGCACAATTATAAAAGAAAACATGTTGAAATTTATACTGCCTTTAGGTTTCAAGAGTATTTTTCTGTACTTGGCAAGTCTGACTTCACTACTCAAATATATATTAATTAGTTGCCCAATTCATATTAATAGACCTTAATATTTTCCCCTTTCATTACACTGTAATTATAAGGAACCCTAGAATTATGTTTTAGTAAACAGTTAGTCAAAGACTAATAATCTGGTAAATACTCCACTTAGAGATAACAGGCAAAGTTCAAACATTTGCTAGCATTTGTTACTGGTTCATATAAGTGAGTTATTTTTTTAGATGTTAAAATATTAGTCAAATGCTACATCTGAAACCAATGTTTTCCCCTCTAAAACAGGATAGCAAATAAGACAAAAAAAATTCTACTACCCACTAAAAAGGGTTAAATAAAGTATACCACAGACTACACAACTTGAAAGCAAGCAAGATTTGAAGCAGGCAAAATAGCTCCAAGGTGGCTGTTTGCATGAACGGTTTACTGCTAGCCAACATTAAACCATGTTTTGTTATTTCCAAATGGACTTGTTATTTTAAAGTTCTCTGAAAGTAGTTATCAACCAAGTAACAAGAACAAAACCCCTAGGGCTATTTCTGCCTGCCTGTATTTTAGAACTCACCACATGTTCAAGACTTTCTGGCAGCTATACAGAAGAGAGTAAGGGAGAAAATACAATCAGAATACCACACAGAGTAAGACTTTTACATCTTGCACACATACTTCTTTAAAGATAGTGCTCTGTCAAAAGTAATTTCAAAATTAGTTGAAATATTGAAAATGCATGCACTTTTCTAGTATAGTAATGTTATATAACAAAAGTTATATGGCTACATAACTTTAAGTGTTAGAGGGCTTAGCCTAAAAAGCAGAAGCTACAGAAAGTCTATTATTTAATACCTAAAACCAAAATTAAGTATAGCACTACAGATTTTGCCCATCACCAGTGGCTATTCAGTTTAGACAGTATTTTCTGAACACTCCAAGCATATTTTTGAAGCAGCTGAAGCACACAAGATCCAAAGAATATAAAGAGATGGACATACTTAGTTTCATCCATTACTTCTACTTCTGCACGAGCTGTGATAGGTGCATTTGAACGGCCTGCAGTTGGGTCATCTGTGTTCAGTTCTCCATTTGTTGAGCTTACTACCTGAAATCACCAGAAATACCTGAAATTAAGCTAGTGCCAGACATACATTTGTCAATTCCTAAAGTTAAAACACATGTTCAAAAATCAGTATTTTTTGTTAATTCCATAATTCTTTTTATTCCACTAATACTATCTTTTCCAGGTTTTATTCTGCATGCCTGCATTCCTGCCATTTTTCTTTCACATCTACTAATGGAACTGACACCTACATGACAGACTGAAAGGGAACTAAGCAAAGCAATTCTGTTAATCAGGTTTCCTGATCAACCTCATGTCTCTTCACAGCCATAAGGGAAGGTGCTAACCCCTTTCCTGATATCCATTCATTAGTCTTACCCTACCTCCACTTCTTCAGTGTAATTAAAGCTCCTTAATTTTATTCTTTATGTAGCCCAATACAGTTTTATCTCAAAGTGTACTCACCAAAAGAGGGAAAAACTAAGACAATTCTCTAGACCTAACAGTGTAAGGTGGTGTTTGGTTTACACTCTTAGAGCACAAGAACACTTAATTGCTATCAAAA
>VZRU01008825.1:0-11909 GCA_013398155.1 Pedionomus torquatus
TTTTTTTTTTTTTTTTTTTCCCCCAATGTACTCTGCTTCCCAGACTGTTGCTCAAGTACCAAGTACTGAGCTCTTTAATTTATTTTTATTTTTTTGTTTTTCTCTCCCCCCTCCACCCTGATAAGTTGTTCTTAGGCAACTAAACTATAAAAATTTCTAACCAGCAATAGTCACATGCAAGAAACAGTTTTTCATGTTGCTTTTCTCACATGAGTAGGAAAACATCTAAAGAATACCAAGTCCTGACAACAGGTTCTTTGTTCTTCCTTCCCATAAACTTGTGAGCTAACACTGATCTTCTCAGAACTCAATGTATTACAGAATTCAAGACTAAGTTTAGATACATAACAGCAAAGTTTGGTCTTGATCCCTAAATTTGTAGTTACCCAATCTTTTTTCTTATTTGTCTATGTACGTCTTTCACAGCTCTAGTTTTTTCTTTTTCCATGCCCCCTACTACTTCTTGATCTCTTGCTACCTCTTGCATTAACACTGATGAGAGTATACACAAGGAAAGATATATGTCTCTATGAAAATTCCTTTAGAAAGATTACTGAAAAAAAATGAAGGCAAAATTTAATTATTTGTTTAGCTTCCACTAGCTTCGAAATAGTTTGTTCATGTGTATAATGTTTAAATTGAGGCAGCAAGCTCCCTTTAAACACCACCTGAAAGTTTCTGGAGACAATCAAAACATTTTGGATGCATGGGAAATAGTGACATTGCACTAGACCCTGTGTAACAGCTTGGCATTCATAAGAACATTATGACTACTACTGAACTTCTTGCTCAGTAGGAATGTCCTTTTTAGATAAACACTAACATCATTAAATTCAGGTCGGGCACATCTCAAGACCTCCAAAGAGCACTTGAGTTAAACTTCCACCTCTGTTGTTTATCTCTATAAGGAACCAATAGGAAACACTTAGTGCCTTCACGACTCATGATCCAAGTTTCCTCTTCTGAAGAACATTCTGAGTGTTTACTTCCTCTCTCTCTCTTTCTGTCTCTCAAACAGGGGTAGATGTATTAACCCTGTCTTTCATGGTTCTTCCTAATGGTGAGAGTACTTGCCCAGAAACTGCCAAATTTTCATTAATGTGCTCTGTAACCTAAGAGTTTGGAAGTTGCCCATTCCATTTATGATTCTCAATGGACTTGTTCTGTAACAATATATTAAGCATAATTACAGTGCATAGTTCAAACTACTTGATGGACAAGACCATTTAACCAGCCTAGAGACCTTCAGTCACTGCCAGGAAGCCAGCTCCCACTTCCACTTACATCATCATCATCCATTTATTCTATCTTTATCGTAGCAGCAACTTTGTGTTTTGATGTTGCCCTTCATATGTAACAATTTGCTGTCCTTAAAACCTTTTAAAACAGCCACTGTTTCTCTCCAGGCACTTTAAACCTGTCTTCAGCCTTGATGTCTACAGAAAACATTAATATAATTAAAACTCTGCCTCACTGCAACTAGTTTACCCTGTGGACAAGTACTATGAGCCATTCTCATGTATTTCCTCTATTATCTGTTTATTTGTTTGTATTTTTACTCTGTAGAGTACTTAGTATCCTGATATTATAATCAGTGGCTTCTAACAGGTTCTTGTAAAAACAAAACAAAACAAAAAAAAACAAAAAAAAAAAAAAAAAAAAAAAAAAAAAAAAAAAAAAAAGAAAAAAAAAAAAAAAAAAAAAAAAAAAAAACACAAAAAAAAAACCATTGAGGTGTATTGCAAAAGATATCGAGCTTTTAGGTAATAAATTGAACAAATATTGTACAAAAAGTGATGGAAATAGGTTTAAAAACTTTATAATACCGCTGGTTTCAATCTCACATTAATATCAGCTTTTACATTCTTTGCTCTAGACCTGTTTCCTTAATCTAAGGTATTTCCTTTATCATTTCTTTTCCTTAGTTACTTTTTCTTCCCTTTCTTCACATATATTCTATACCTTTTTACCCATTTCACCCTTATGCATATATTGAAGCTAATAAATACAGACTGATTAAAGAGAGGGGAAAAAAAGTTTACTGTCTGTTTTGTACAGGGGACAGGATGTTCATGTACAGAACACTACAATTTATAAGACTTATATATGCACTCGTTTAGGATGAGAGGAATTTGAAATCACTCTGTAATCAAAACATGAGTAAAAATGAGATTCAAATGAGATTTGTGGTATTTATATGATGTGGTCTACTGTCTAATGTGACCTAGGAATATAGACAATTCTTACATCCTTATTTCTCCTTGGGGATTACAGGGCTAAACCACCAAGACTTTCACAAATAAGTTTACTGAATGGAATATATACAGTTTTTATTCCTATGTAAACAAACAGGCTATGACTTGAAGCCACACAATGGCCTTAATTGTACAAACCATGTATTGCTAAAATCAATTAGAGTCATAACTGTGGTAAGCAACCATCTCCGTCTTAAGCAATCTGTCAGTAAACTAATAAATTACATCAACGTGGAGAGAGGAAGAACTCCTCTTTTTACGGGCATCTGTTTAGCACCCGGGAATAGTTGCGCTCAAACTTTGCCAGCTCTAATCAAATAAGTAACTCCTGTTTTGCTTGAAAGTTTCTCTAAACCTTTTAGGAAGGGAGCAAGATAAGAGGGATTTTTTTATTTTATTTTAGTGATGGTTTGAAAGCATGCAAACATGCAAGTAATGAGAATTCAGTTCATCTCTTAATCCTGCAGCCTGTCCTTAAGAGAGCCAGAACGTGTTTTGTTCAATCCTGACTACACACACAGACTATGACAATAAATCCACTGATTTGAAAAGCTGTAAGACTTTGTTCTTTCACATCCACTCTACATCCTGGGTAAGCAAGGATCACAGAACAGAGATCTTAAAGAATAACGTGCTTCACTTTCAACATGAGAGTTGCCTCACAGACAGTAATAACTAGTTTTTTTATTTTGTTACTTTTCCTTTTACAGCAAATATGTTACGACTTGCACAGAGTAACAGGCAGTCTGATACACAGAAGGGGTTTGGAGGCCAATGTGCACTTGCTGGACATATTCTGAGTAATCTCTCAGGATTAAAAACTGACTCTCATGCATGTTTGGACTGTAATTTGATTAAGCATTTCAACAATGCCAGAGGCCTAAAAATTAAGAAAATTTGAGTTACTGATCCCACGGAATTCTACATATCATTAAAATGAATTGTACTGAATCAAGTGAATAATGTAAAGACAAATGTTTAAAAATAAACTTTTTCGTTGCTCAAATTTATAGTAACATTATTATTCCCTCATGAAGCAGATCTATATATTGTTTTGAAAAAAAGAAAAAAAAAAGAAAAAAGAAAAAACACTATCTTTAGTAAAAATATAGCTGGAAAGATAAATTACCTCACTATTGAATTCAGAGAGAAATGTAAACTTGTTGAAGTACATGCTTATTTTGATAGTCTTTTAATTTTGGGTAGACATGTATTTGATAAATTCATCTATTCAGTACATTAAATGCTTCTCGGTAATTTTTCTGTTACTATAAATTCCCAGAGCAGTGAGCAACGATTATGGACTGTGAGAGATCTGTGCACTTTGAAAGGGTAAAGTGCACTGAAGCTTTCTGTTCAAGCAAGGTGGTCAAATGATGACATGACTGGGCCCGAAAGACTCCATTTATCAGTAGGGAGATAAAGAATGAAGAAACCCAAAGAGTATGGTGTTCAAAAATATTGTAGTTTAGAACTAACTGTGTAACTATCACACAGTATTTTAAAATCTATTGCTTTTTCAAATAGTATTTGTTGAGGTATTATGTGCTTTTGTCTGGGAAAAAAAAAAAAATCTTTACTTGAGAGAGACATCCCTTACTTACCTAGAAATGTGTGGCAGACGCGCATATATATGAGACAGAAGTGGTGAGCAGAATGAAACTGCCACAATCCAAGGGGAAATGATTTGCAATCTGCTACAATCCTTAGGCGCACACAAGTGTATGGGGCCAGATGGGATTCACCCAGGAGTACCGAATGAGCTGGCAGAGGTGCTCACCAAGACTCTTTTGACCATTTATCAGCATTCCTGGGGAGGTCCCAATTGACTGGAGGCTAGCAAATGCAACATAATAGCAAGATAATATCAAGATGACACCTTGAATGCCATAGTAATGACTATTTACAAGGTGTGAACTGAAGGCAGGAAATGTGATAAATCAAACCTTATTAAAGCTTAGCACATAACCATGGCTGCATTAAGGTTTTACCAAGTCTGTAGCAAAGCCTGCTGCAGTTGGCAGTCAACTTCAGTACAGAAAAATAAAGAACAAAATATATCTATAACAGTGAGTTTAAGGATCAATTAATAGAGAATTTTCTATTGCCCCAAACAAGATTTTTAGTCAATTAAAATACAACTTTCTTTTTCCTTTTGGTCAAAGCAGCAAAACCATCACATCCTGTGTTACAGAACAGCTTAGGTACTGCACTCCAAAGAGGAACCATGGCATCAACTATGCCAGAAAATAAAGTATAGTCTTTACCCTAAACAGTTTATAAATAGATAAGACAAACAAAAGGATAAGAAGCAAGAGGAATAACATGAAAGCCAGAAAGTTCATTAACGTTTTGCAGCAGACATATTAGTTCCTTTCTTTTTTATTTGCTTTTCTTTATTGACTTGTTGGAAGAGGAGAGGAACAAAGCAGGTGGTGGAAGCAGTGAAAGAGGGATAAGATAACAGGAAGAGATATATGGGTGGCAGCTAAAGTGAGGTTGAAGTGAAGTGACTGTGAGGAAAAGGGCAGAAGATGTTTGAAGCAAACAACCAAGATAAACTATAAATAAGAACACACATATATGCAGCACTTTGTATCTTCAAAGCACAGGAAAAGTATGTCTGATGTAAAGTTAAGCTTTCCTTCCATTTCAAAGTATTCAGTCTTAGAAAACTGTTTATAACTGAAAAATAGAAGTAAACTCTTGAGGGCAAAGGGAGTGAGTCTCCAACTGTCAGGTTTATGTACTGAGACAGTTTTGATTGTGACCATCAAGCAATACTTCAAAGATATAGAGCACCGTGAGTATCCACTTCAGCGGAAAAAAGTCAAACTACTACCAACCAGTTATCACTTACTCAAGCAAAAAAACCTGTCAGTACTGTTTCTGTGTTTCATTCAGTATGCAGCTATGATGAAATAAAGTCAGTATGATTTAAAGATTCGCATTAAAATTATGAGATTATACTAGGCACTGTTTCTGCATAGGTGTAATCCACTGTATATAAATCCACGGTATGCCCACATCCCACGTGCAGGTCCATTCACCTCATCTCACAAAAGATATAACAGAATCAGGAAGGATATAATAAGATAACAAGGATAATCTAAAAAAAGTAATAGCTTTTATATGAGGAAAGCATGACCATGCTATTTGAGCCTGGGCAAGAAGTGACTGAGAAGGGATAATGTAAAGTCCTGTGGAGTCATGACTGACATGGAAAAAATTAATAGGAAACAATTATTTCACTGTCACTTCCATACAAGCAGTAAAGGGCACCAAACGAAACCAGAAGGTGACTTTCAAGGCAAAGAGAAGGATTTATTCACAGAGTTCACAGTGAGGCTGAGGAGCTACTCTGGTCTCGGACACGGCAGATAGTTAAGATTCACTTAGCCTGAATTCAGGGGATGAAAATTTGAAAGGCACAACTTTCAGCATTGAATATCTTTGAGACACAAATTGACACAGTTTGGATAATTATGGTGGGGCAATCGTGTGTTAGCCTGCTCTCAATACTATTAGTTAGTATTAGAGACAGAACTAAAGGGACCTGGTGTGACTTGGCCTGTCTCTTTTTTTTTATTAACAAAAAACCCATATAATTTCCCCATCAGACTACATACAAAAATCAGCCATATATTAATGATCATTTATTCAGGTGGAAGTATTTTGCAACAGTGACCTACCTAAAACCTGTAAAGCTAAAAACCTAAAAAATGGTTCCACAGTTTTTATTCAAAATTCTTAACTTCAAGGTGTGAGGAATTCCCTAATATAAAAAAAAAAAAAAATAGCAGAAAAGTCCACAGAAGAAACACATAAAAAGATTTTTGAGGAAATGGTCAAAATGCTTTGGTAGACAAAAAGGTAAAACGAAAAGGTTGATCTGTGATTCTGAAATTTTCACCTTGAGAATAATCTTGAATATTCTCAGGGACAATAAACCAAAAACGCAGTCAACAGCTATGAGGAAATTGGACAAAGTTATGAAGTTTATCTAAAGATAAACGTTCCTTCATTACTGGCATTATTTGTTTTTAGAACCATACCTATGGAATAGCTGTGTCTGTTTTCTGCTGTTATTCCACTGACAATCTCAAGTGTCTATAAAGCTAAAACAGTACAATGGTGTGTGCTGAAGGCAACAGAAGTCTAAATTGTCAGTATCCTCACAGGGAGCTCTTCGGAGGGCGGCTGTTGTTAAGAAATTCTAACATGGAATGTGTGAAAAACAAATGTGCTAGAGGTAGTCAGGCAGGAAAGAAGCACTGGAGTTTACTCAGGTGTTTAGAAACCTTAATACAGTGAAGATCTATTCACTTTTAAACAACACAGGAAACTAGAAATCATACATAACCAAGTAATAGGAGCACAGTTTGACCTTGGTGAACTGAAATGAGCTTGTTTTTGGCTGGGGTCAAATACAGTAGCCTAAGGAAGTTGAGGATGCCACATCTCCATGGCCCCAGGTCCAACCCATAGTAAGGTTGGCAATACATTCCTTGGAGGCATATGCATGTAAAGCAGATGCATACCACATATAGATATGGCCAGGACACAGATCACAGACATACTCAGCATTCATATGAACACAGACAGCACCAACAGCCTCATCCTGCTCCCCTCTCTGACTGACCAGGATGAAGATCTGTTAGTGAGAATATATACATGTACTTACGTACACAAATGTACAAGGTGAATCCGTGCAGGAGCTGTGCTCACTCAGTCTGCCCAGGAGTTGCCTCTGGATCTCAGCCTCCCCATTTGCTAGTGCTAAGAGGCATAAGCCCCTGAGTCCACATCTCCACACCAGTCACTGGTATAGACCGTTGTGTACTAATACACAAACACACACAACTTCCCTGTTCCCCAACAGCCAGCTCCTCCTGTGCTCTTGACCTTTAAGACACACACACACCAGTGGCTCCCAGGCCACTTGACCTACTCGCTGGCTAGTGCAGCTTGATCTTTACTAATGATCCTGCACTCAGACACTCACACTCATTCCACTTGCTGGAAACAGAGAGACACATGCCTCTGCAACCCATGGTTCTACCCCACTTACTGGAATTTGATTTCACTAAGTCCTGCCTTTCTAGTCCCTGCACTCATGCATACAGACCCTCCAACACATGGTCTGATTCCAGTTCTGTACCCAGACCTCCATACACATATGCACGCACTGAACACAGAGCCCTCATTCAGGAAAAGAACTAGAAAGGGATTTAATAACAAGATAGGACAGACTACACTGATCAGGCACAGGGAATGACCAGACAAGTATACCTACCAGCAACTGTTACGTAAGACTGGCCTCTTTTACCTCCTTACTCTTTGATTTTCCAGATAATATAAACCCATCCACTTACCCATCTTTGGTTCATCTCCTGAATACCCCATAGAAAATCCTGTATAACCCAAAATGCTCTTCCCCTGCATACCATAATGTTCCCCATGCCCCAGGCAGCACCCCCCTCAGTCCAAAAGGTGCTCTGCCATTGATTCATCTTGAGGAGTTTCACAACAGCACACTGGTGCTGAGGCTCTCCTGGAACAGATCTGGGAGATACCTGTATAGTGTGCCACTTCCTCAGAGTCTCTCATATAGGTTCCCAATGGCCTGAGGCCATTGTGTTGCTCTAGGTTTGTGAAGATGGATCTTTGGTGGGTTGCTGAGTCCTGGTATTGTATCATTCCACAAAGAGGTTTTACTGCTTGCTTATACATAAGGGGGCATTGCTTAAGACTCTCCTTTCATAGCCTATTGACACAACTCAACTAGCTTTGCTGTTAGAAAACTTTTACTAATGTTTAGACTTAGCTTTACTTAACTCTGTTTTACGTTGCTGCTATTCATGCTTGGCATGGAAAATTGTTTATTCATATCTCCTATTTTTACTTCTCTGTAGCCTGCTGTCGTAGCTCCCTTCAGTCTCCTCAGCTCTAGACTAAACAAGCTTAATTCCTTCAATTTTTCTTCATAGGTTATGTTTTCTAGACCTGTAACCATTTTTTTTTATTTTCTTTTGGACACAATCCAGTTGATTTGTATCCTCCTTGAAGCATAAAGCCCCAAACTTGACATAATATTGCATCTGAGGTCTAACCAAAGCCAAACAGAATTTAACTACTTCATATGTCACTTACACAATGCATACAATGTTTATATGTTTCATTACAATGTTTGCTTTACATGTATATAATCTCCACAGTAAACTGATTTTGTTGATCATTTTCAGCTTGTGATCTGTTATAACCTCACAGATCTTTTTCAGCAGCATGTCTGTACTTCTCGTTTATAACCTCTCTGCACTTAAACTTCCAAATATTTGATAAAGCATTTCCACATTTCCAAATCTAATCATAATCTGCAGTGATCACTTCTTGTTTCTCTTCCTTCTTGTCATTACCTTTAAAATCTTACAAAAACTTGTACTTGCAAATACTCATTGCAAAACTAATTTCAAAGTAAGTTTCTTAAAATGTTTGAGGTATTTTTTTCTCATTAGGCTGTTGCTGAGAAAAAAGAAAATTTATTTAAAGACTGTACAAATTATCTGCATTACATCATTAACCTCTTTCAAGTTTTTAAAGCTGTATTGTCTTTGAGGAAATACCTACAGATTCTAATTTTGTTCATCCAAATCAGGTGAAGTGATACTCACTATGTACCACTGTAAACGCAATGAGAGAGCATATCGAAGAAGACTACTTCTACACAATGGATTAATTTTCCAAGACTCTCATTTGTAGTGACTGCAGAAGGAGAGACTTCTGCCACAACTTAAAAGACCTAAACTTAGGTTCCTAATCAAGTTCTGATGTTTGCATTTCTTTTAACTGATCAAATAGAAAACAAGTATCTAAAATTAGGCCCCTTGAATAACTGTCAGAGGTGCTTCTTGACAAATGGTGGTAACCAGTGTTTCTTTGCAAGAGGACTTTAAATGAACTAGAGGCCCAGAATCTATATCTCATGTTCAGGTTGTTACATAGGCTTTTCCAGTGCTCAGGCCCCAGTGTTTTAGTTTAAGAAATTAAACAATCAGGGTTTATTTCCAAATTAATTTATTATACTGAGTACTGTCACCAAAAAATGTTACTTTTCTCTGTGATCAGATCAGCTGTAGATGTATTACAAAAGATTTTCCCTTTCCTAAGGGTATTTATTACCCAAAGGGTAGTAAAGCCTTGGTTCCTGGCACAATGGAAAAATAGGAGTATCTGTCAGAACCCTTAAAAGATTCCTTCATTTAATTTAAGGATCAAATTTTAGGGCATATTTCTATAAAGAAATATGTACCTCTACAGATTTTCAGAACCAAACATTGTCTAGTTTCAGTTTGAATAGCTAGTATCTTTGTGCCCAAGGACTTCTGAAAAACCCACTATGTGGCTATGCACAATGTTGAAAAATCTTGAGCTTAGTTCTCAATACTGTGAATACTTGTGGACAAGATAAACTATTTGGACTAAACAATTTCACTGGAATCAGTAGGACTACTCACATGAGTAAGCACAGGTGTAACATCAGCAGAGAATTTTAATAAAATCTGAATCATAAATAATTTCTGAAAATTCCATATATTGATAATATTTATACTCTTCCATTGACCAAAATATTGTTAGTTTTATAAATCTATATATTACATGTATATCCCTATATATTATATCTATACTTATTATATATATATTTATTATCTAAACATATATAAACCGGATATGTGAATAATATGATACATTTATATATCACATTATACACCACATATCCTCTTTATCAATATATTAATAATTTCATATTTTAAAAGTCATGTAAACTCACATGTAAATTGGTTCACAAAGCAGTAGTGTATGTGGGCAAAGTACTTAATATTCCATTGCTGGAAATTTTGAAATGTGTGTCAGAAAAAAATCTGAATGATGTTTCAATTTTCAAAAAAAAGTTGGAACTCAGGGTACAGTTATCAATGAGAAACTGTTTTTTTCCTCCAGTTTTAAAAAAATAACATAAAAGTAATCTTGTTGAGAATACTGTCTCCACAAAATGTATTGGAGTTTGTTGTTTGTTTTTTCCTAAAATACTCATGTTTAATTAATCATTGTAGCAGATCTTAGTACCAGCAAAAGCAGTGTGTTATGGTTGGTTTAATTTTTTTTATTACTATAACAATGGAAAAGGTATAATGAGGAGAGGAAGAATGCTGTCTGTTCTGAATGTATGAAGAAATAGAGCAATGGTATGTAGTCTATAACACTGCGTATCACTGGTGCATTAGCTGTATTACATGGCCTCAAAAGACTATATTACATAGTCTCAAAGGTCTCAATATGCAAAATCTTCTACAGCTCCTAGCAAAACCAACATGAGTGTCTGTCTGAGGCAGACACTCAGGGGTGAGTAGCACTGTCAAACTCTTTAGCAAGTTGGGCAGAGTTCCTCACTTTGGGAATGAGATCTGGTTTTCTCATTTCTGCTCTGAATAGACTGAAAGTATATCCTCTGAAGCCTGATGAAATTGTCACAGCAAGCCCTCACCTGTTGTATGACCCCTCTGTCTCTCTGGCTCCGTGATGATTAAAGGGTCAAGTTTCTTCACATGCACAATTTCACCTCTGCCACAGATTCTCAAACATAGCTTTTCTTCCTAAAAAAGTCTCTCAAGAGGTTTCTTAAAAATTGAAATAATCCCTAACATGGGCATAAGACAAACAACTTCAACAGAATAGATTGATAGCCTTTCTTCAGAATAGCTCGTGAGGTGACCCATCTGGATTGTTGGATAGTTGAGTTTGTGTCCCTGTTTCTTAGCAAACTGAAGCAACAACTGTCAGATGAATTCATCAGGTACTTGTAAACCTGCTATGACAGGACAGAAGGCTTTTTAGAGAATGCAAGCACAATCTGATATGACTGAAGATGGCAAAACTTGTAAATTCATAGTTTAAATCCAACATGATACAGGTCCAGAAGTGCCTGATAGGAGCCTGGTTCCTATCTGAATTTCAGGCACTGATTTTTAGGGGGCCACATTTGGACTGTATCCTATAAACTAATGAGTTTAGATGATTCCCTGATGACACACAGGGCTTCTGAGATTCCTGTTCTTAGTCATTTCAGGATAGACTCAGACCTCTCAATTTATAGACTTAACTGCTCTTTGTCCAGTTTACGTATCTCCATCAACAGCAAAAAGAAGCTGGATCTGGCCTCCCCTAAACAATATGCAATTACTTATTTACTACATTTAAAATGCCTAAAACAAACACCACATTAGATATATTTACCTCAGTATTTATTAGAGAGGTAGGTAGATAGATAGATAGATAGATAGATAGATAGATAGATAGATAGATAGATAGATAGATAGATAGATAGATGCATATATATATTAGGTTTATTAAATATATTAGACATATTTACCTAAAACTCTCTGTGCCCCATTTGGTGCCCCAGGTTAGTGATGTAAGAAGGCAATACAGTACCTTAAGGCATAACATAACAACTCCTGAGTTTCTCTAAAAATTTATCTTCTTGTAGTCCAAGTGATTTTAACGGCATTGGAGACCCTATACACAGATGCAGTACATTTGCCAAGCCAAATAAGTTTGCTTGTTATTTCTGACAAACAGACCCTTTGTACCACATAA
>VZRU01008847.1:0-13352 GCA_013398155.1 Pedionomus torquatus
TGGATCTGCTGGCAACACATCTTTTGATGCCTCCCTTCCCCATTCTGTCTCTGCAAGCATCCACCACAGGGACTACAGTAGCCACTAAAAATCCCTGGCCAAGATTGTCCTAGAGAATAAACACCGTCAGCACATGAAGGGAGGAGGAGATTATACTTCTGTTGTGATGCATACCATAAAATGTGTTGATGAACTGTGGGCTAAAATAAACATCTACTGAACAGATTGGATGGATGACTTAAGATAATTGAGACAAGGGAAAGACCAAGCTGAAAAAAAACCTTCCGTTTCCCAAAGTAATACTCTACATAGACCCTACCCTACCATATGGTAGACCACAAAAACAAAGGAACATGGTTTCAGAGACAGAAATCACTACAGTTAATGTCCAAGCGAGACATAACAAAAGAAAAATAAACAACAAGGCGAAACCAGTTTGATTTGAGGCTACAGTTCCACGGATATTCCAGTTTTGGCCTTTTGCTCAACAAGAACTGCCAAAGAAAACATTCTCTGGTGGCTTTTTTCCCCTCCAAGTGCAAAAATGGCTACAACTCACAAGAAAAATTCTCCATTAGGAGGTCATAAAGGAAAAAGTCTGTGGTTAAGAGGCCCTGAAAACGTAACCTCCTATTCTGTACCAGTGATTGCTGCTGCTTCTTACCATTGCTACCAAGTGCCTTCATCGTGACTTCCATCTGGGCGTACTCATAACTGAAGTTAATCTCACTGGACACTTCACTGGAATTGTCCCCATCTATGTCCAGTTGCTCAACGCTGTTGCTGCACTTCATAGAGTTGTCTCGCTCTTCATCTTCGTGATCTGCCTTCTTCCTCTTCTTTGGCAAATTCAGCCTGTGAGCATGAGGAAAATTGTTAAAGAACTATTAATTAATGGCTCAACTTCAAGACCAACGATTGCTTTCAAAGATTATTAAAATTAAGCAGATTATCCAAATTGGTAGATTTTTCCCTTTCAAAATTTGTTGACCTCTTAGGAGTGTAGTTTTACTCAGAATAAACGGGGGAGTTCAAGGCAAACTAACAAATCCCTTCTAAATTCTAGAGTACCTGATGTTGTTAATCATTCAGTTTAGATAACCGTGATTTTTTTCAGTTGCCCCCTACCCAAATAATTTAGAGGCAATAATGAAATTATACCTCTCCTATGAGGACAGGCTGAGGGAGCTGGGGCTGCTCAGCCTGGAGAAGAGAAGGCTCCAGGGAGACCTTGGAGCAGCCTTCCAGGATCTGAAGGGAGCTCCAGGAGAGCTGGAGAGGGACTCTGTCAGGGAGTGGAGTGATAGGACAAGGGGGAATGGTTTTAAACTGGAAGAGGGGAGATTTAGATTGGGTATTAGGAAGAAATTCTTTGGTGTGAGGGTGGTGAAGCACTGGAACAGGTTGACCAGGGAAGCTGTGGCTGCCCCATCCCTGGAGGGGTTCAAGGCCAGGCTGGATGGGGCTTGGAGCAACCTGGTGTGGTGGGAGGTGTCCCTGCTCCGGGCAGAGGATTTGGAACTGGATGATCTCTGAGGTCCCTTCCAACTCTAACCATTCTATAAGTCAACCTATTGCTCTGTAACTAAAATCATGCATGCTTGGTACAACACACAGCACTCAAGAACAGCCAAACCTCAGCATGGCCTCTATAGCCCCAATGAAGAAGAAATCCCCTCCTCCTGCAGCCGGAACGCTCCACTGTCATCTTTACTTACGCCTTAACATAAGCCCAAATTCGCACAAACTTACAATTCCTTTTAATATCTTTTGTACCTGAAGAAGTGGTTGTTTCCCCACAGTATTCTGTCTCCGTGATGTAGCTGGATGGGGCACACGACAGCAGAACCGTTTACAAATGTCCTGTGAAAAGGCAAAAATTTAAAAACAATGCATCTATAGAAGGCTTGCTTTTTTCCCCCACTCCTATTTCCCTTATTGTAACGAGTTCTAGGAGGAGAACAGGTTTAGGGATTGCAAAGAGGACAAATTATCCCCAGAAGCTTCATTCACCTGCCCTGTGCTGTTTCATAAACTCCTCAAAATCAGCTTCTTTCGATTGCTTGAGCTGATTGAGCCCAGTACTTTAGGACAGACAAGGTGACAGCTATGCCTGGGGAGCATAATTAGAGCTTAAAAATGAGGGGCCTGGCAAAAGATGCTGTCACTGGAAATGAACACTTTTCATGTTACTTTGAAATAGACAAAAAATAGGAACATTTGAATAAGACAGGAGAGAACTTTGCTATATAAATAGCTTAAAGACAATAAACTAATTAGAAGAATAAGAAACTACTTTTATTTCCGAGTCAGATTCGGGATCATAGAGTAACCCAAATTTGAAGGAAACTTCAGGACGTCATCCAGTCCCATCGCCTGCTCAAGATGAACTCTGAATCGGGGTAAATGAGAATTTTGTGCATCTAACAATAAATTATTGGAGATGCTGACGATGCATGTCATTTTGTGATCTATCTGAATATACCATCTGCTTTTCAAGTACTGCTACTTGATCGGGTACGGCAACAAATGCTCCAGCAGCTCTTTGCATATCAACAGATTTCCCAGAAAATGGACTCAGATGTTGACAGAGTTGCATCTACACAGCTGCAAATCAGTGAGTATCTGCTTGCTGAAAGCACATGCCATTTACTCATCCTCCCTCTGAAAACCTTGACTACAAACACCACCACTGAGAGAAGCCTCTTTAGAATGAAAGGTTTGAGCTGACAGAGAAGCGTGTGACAATTAAACAAAACATAAAAGCAGGAGACATGAAGCAGAATTTTCTTCCTTCAGACTACAAGAAGAAGTTCAATTCTCAATTATCTTTTTGTACCATTAGCCATAAAGTACTAGGTAAGACTACGATCATTCTACAACCGGAGCTGTATTTTATCCCTTTACCTCGTATTCTTCTGAGGTGTCAACATAACCTGTCCTTCTGGGGTGATGTCTATAATGCAGTGCTCAGGAAGAATTCCCATTCCACACAGCTGGATGTCTTGAGAGTTGTCTGAGCCTATTAATGTGTGCTCCTGGGAAAAAAATAATTAAGATGTTAGCAATGGGCCGCCGAAGTCCACTAGTTCTAACTCATCCGTTCTCCTTCTTGATACATCTTCTCACCCAGTTCCAAAATTTGAAAGCTCTTAAAAAGCTTCCTGTAGAGGGGAAAAAGGAGAGTGAAACGTTGCAAGGAAACCCTCGCTTTGACTTACAGTAACAAGTAGGAAACACTCGGGAAAGTTTAAAGGCAGCGGTTAAATCCGAAGATGAAGAGGTTTCTATAATTTAATTGTGGAAGTCAGCACCTTGGGATATGGTAGGAGCCCAAAGAATGAAGGAGTTGAAAGAGGAATTAAGACAGGTTGACCCCAGTGAGGCCCATGGCTATTCCACAGGTTCCATCCAGATCATCCCCAGGCTTAGGAAATTCCTGAAGTATTCCTGGCACGAGGGAGTTGGCAGAAGAAAGATCACTTCACACACGCCCCGGTTCATCTGTTTCTTTATTTAGGCATCTCTGAGCAATTTTTGAGGACCAGACACAAGAGTTTAGATAAGTCGGATCAAGTTGTTCCTTGGGGCTTGCAAGAACTAGTCCATGAGCTGCTCAGAGTTAAAGAGAACAGGGGCATGATATTTGCTCTGAGAAGCAAGACAGTTTAACTTCAGAATTTTAGGCAAAAGTAGGTATAAGTCATTTTATCCAAAGAGTTTCAAAGCTCAAGGCATTTTTACACCAAAGTTCTCAACCATGAAAATTAATTTGGGTTATGAAAAAATACTAAAAAATTAAAAGACTGAGTGAAGTGCCTAAAAGCTACCCCACACAACAGGGGGTTTCTCGGTACCACCTGAGGTTTTTCTGCTGGTACTGATGGGCCAAGGCCTGTTTCTGGAGCAGGGTTTGGTTTCGGTGTACTCTTTGTTTGACGTTCCCAGGGAATGCAGATCAGCTGTCAGCCGTGAGGCGGATTCGGCAGCTCGAGGCACCCCCTGAGCACCTACGTGCAAGGAGCCTGGAAAGGATTCGATTCTTCTGCCAAAACCTCAGCCCTTTCATCCTTTTTGATGTTTTTCAGCAGCTACAACACCGCCAAAGTTCTTTCCCCTTGCTTTCGCTGTCACACAGCAACTCTGACTGATACCAGAGAGGAACACGTATTTCTTGAGACCGAATAAACCCAGTTTCAGCCCAGTTGCTAATTCTCTGGCTGTTTTGAGAGTTCCTACAGACCACTTCAAAGAGAAAAGAATGATTTAACGTGAAACTCAAATTGTCAGTGTTCTTATATCGCTAAATTTTCGGAACCTGTGTGTTGTAAAACGTGACTCCGAAACGGCAGCATCTCCTTTCTCCCCCCGACTCCAGATCACGGGTGGCAGTTTGTTCAACCAGAACGAACTGCTCAAAGCGTTTCAGTGCAGAGTCCAAAAGTCACATGCCACGTTTTATGTTTAGCATCAGGAAAAGGGGACGGCGCATCCCCTTTCAGAAGTTCTAAGGTAGAAAAGAACTTGTTTTTCCACTGCTGGAGAGTCGCACGGAGAGGAATAAGAATGCATTTTATAAACTGAAGCCTGTTCTACACACGGAGAAACAAGCTGATCACTGATGTGCCCAAACAAGACACTTTTCTGGGTAAAACCTTGTATAAAAAAACCCCAGAAGACAATTTATGAAGGAGAGCATCTCTAAATTTCTTTTAAAAACCAGAACATAAACCCCCCCAAACCTTCCCCTGAGACACAGAATTAAATTTGCAATAAAAAGGTTGTCCTTGTATTCTTTTTAATGAGGCAGTGTGTATCAGAGAAGGCTTTAGATATGCAGGTTTTATAATATTCTCTTAGTAAACCTTGCCAATGGCAAGTCTACTTCTATTTAAAAAGATGTGTGTATATATATATCTCAATATTCATTTTTACCTTTAAATAGTACACCAGAAGTTCATTGAGAGCTGGATCTGCATTCAAATTAACCAGGAAGCACTTATTATCCCCAACTTTTATTCCAGAGGACTGAAGAGATATGCCAAGACTTTCCAACTGTTTCTGACGCTCCTGCAAAAGAGTAGCCATCACAAAATTAAGCTGATTGATGTACGACCCTTCAGGAAGGCATTCCCATCCGCCAAAGCCACAAGCCAAAACGACGGGCAGCTACTTCTGCAAAAGGCAACTCCTCCAATAGGCTAGACACCAAAACCTGAGGTCTATCAAACTTTGATGAGGGTACTCGTAATTTCTCTTGTCCTTCCACCTCTGGTCTCAGAGGGCTACGTGCTGGGGTCTCGCAGGGTTGTGTTTTCCTAGCGACAAATGAAAAAGCAGCCGAAAGCAGGACACTGCAGTACTGTAGGAGCTTCTCCATGACCTCACTGGAACAGCAAATCGCTCCCACAAAGACCTCTCTAGAGCCCTTTATTTTCTCTGTGAAGCTAAAAAGCAACAAGTTAAGTTAAATCCCCGCCAAGTCAAGCTCCGTGTCTATCTTTTATTCCAGAGCAATCAAAATGACAAAAAACTGGCAACCTGCTATTTAAGTAATGCAAATAACACTTCCTGCTGAACAAGAATAGTAGCGTTTTGGATGGGGTTTTGTTCTTGTCAATAGACTTCATAGAATTCAACAACAAAGCATTACTGTGCAAAAATGTACATCTTTCAAAGGGAAGCGTTTGGGTGAAGACTGGAGCAGTGAAAGAGGAACACTAAACATTTCTAACCTAAGAACAGAAAGGGATTCTTCTACAAAAAGAAAAAAAAAACAAACCCTGAGATAGAACTGTTGAGAATTGTTCCCAGGATCATACAGAAACCGAAACCAGACTCGCTATCCCCAACAAGCAAAGAAAATGTAAAAAATAAACACGGGAGGCCTCTTGCAGAATTACCAGGGGGAAGCAGGAATGGGGGAGAGCAAAACAAGTAAATAAAAAAAAATACAAAACACTCGCAGGGGCCTTTTCCATGATGCTGAGGCTTTAAAAAAAAAGTAGCTATTATATAGGAATAATGCTGGAATGTTTATGAAGGTTCTAAACTTTACCTCTGCTTTGTATCGAACCACTTAGCATCTCATACTATTCAGGATAATTCTCTGTTCAGCACTGGAGCTGCACCAGATCTAGTCAAGATTAAACAGCAAAGAAGAAGAAGAAGCAAAACTCCTCTTGATTTTCTCTCCGCTGTCTCCCCACACTCTTACAAAACCAACATAATGTCCTTGTAAGGAGAAGTCGTGTGTGAGAGAGAAAAACAAAGAACAGAGGAAAAACTGCAGCGTGATGTCAAAGATCTCTCTTCTGATCACCAGTGCCAGGCTCTGAAGTTCACATAATTCCTTATTATCCACAGAGAGAGAGAAAGAACGTCTTGCACGAAGGAGCCCTTGGCCCACACTCTCAATCCCATAGGATTCACTGAACGAAAACGAGCCAGCTTCTCTTAACGTTCGCTCAACACCTAAGGTTAATTAGCTTAAATATTCAACATACTTTTAATGTATGTCAAATACTGAAAATGTGAAAAGCGGCCTATTTGCATACTTAGTCTTTAAGGCTTTGAGTCCTCTTGCTGCTCCATCTCAACCAACTGCCTCTTCGATGACCCTCGTGCTTCATGAGGAACCAACCGTTCCTCAAGAGTGTGAGGAGTCCTCCTCTGAAGAGGAAGAAGCGGCAGAGACAAGGTGTGATGGACTGACCACAACCCCCATTCCCCATCTCCCTGCACACCCTGGAAGCAGGAGGGAGAGAAATCAGGAGCGAAGTTGAACCCAGGAAGAAGGAATGGGTGAGGGAAAGGTGTTTTCAGACTGAGGTTTTTATTTCTCATTATCCTGCTTTGATTTGATCGGTAATAAATTAAACTAATTTCCCCAAGTGGAGTCTGTTTTTCCTGTGATGGTAACCGGTGAGTGATCTTCTTCATCTTGACCCACAAGCTTTTCATTGTGTTTTTCTCCCCCTACCCAGTTAAGGAGGGGAGTGAGAGACTGGCATTGGTGGCTACCGGGTCAGGGTCAATCCACCAGACCTCCTGAAGATGCCAGAAGGTTCCAGTCAGGGTCAATCCACCAGACCTCCTGAAGATGCCAGAAAGTTCCAGTCAGGGTCAATCCACCAGACCTCCTGAAGATGCCAGAAGGTTCCTTCTACTGCCTTCCAAGCGGTCTTGGGACAGCCTTACACTGCACAAACACTAATCCTTATCCCTCCTCTGAGAAAAAAAAAAAAGTCTCACTTTTTCTACAGCTGCAAGGTTAATGAAACTCCCAGCTCTGAAACACCTTAAATGGCTGAGAATTTAGAGACCAAGAGGAAGAGAACCAAATCGAGCAGCTACATGCAAACATCAAGGCAGATTTAGTCTGTAGTGTTGAGCCCATCGCTCCAGTTTTTCAACCTCCTCACACACTCAGGGTTTCTATGCCCAGAAAATACTGTGTAGGATGTGAGAAGAGTTTTATTCTTATTGTTATGACCATCATTAACGTTATTATTTTTTTTTCACCCTTATACACAGGGAGAAAAATGCACCGTACAAATGTATTCGTGGCACAAGCAGCACTTCTCACAACGGATCTTTAAAACCAAAGTCAACACAGTCTGTTCTGATTGTGTCATCTACAAGAAGGCTTTGTATCGGAGGCTCCGTTTTCTCCTTATTTATTACAGGCTATTCATCACCTTTCAACAGCCCCCCCCTCTTTCAACAGAACCTCCCTACTGCAAATACATACATCAGCATTTGTGTCCCAAGAATTGGCAGCGTCATACAATACTCACGGTGACCTGAGCAATTTCTCAACGTAACCATCATATTCAATTACAGTCTGGGGCCCTAAATACCCGTCTACGAAGTATTCAAACACCCAGGGACCCTGAACTGTTCTATTTTTTAATATTCTGAATGCCCTTTGCCTTGTGTATGGAGGCCCTCTGCACGTAACCCTGCATTTAACCCTCTCAATGCTCCACATTTTGTCACAAACAACTATTTTACTGTCTGAAGAATATACAATCCCTGTAATCCTCTCATCCATGGATTATTATTTTTAAAATAACGTCTCCATTTGCATACAGTGACAATTTATGATTGTTGCTGGAACAGTAATCTGGGAGGCACCCAGCTATCACAGGAATTAAGTGAAGCTTTACAAAAGGGCAGTTAAGCTTGACCTACTTACCCATAAATGTGGGGAGAGAGTCAGGCAATCTCCACGAACTGACAGACAAAGGAAACGAATCTATTTTTCATAAAAAATAGGGAGGGGGGAAAAAACAAAGGAAAAAAAAAAAAGAAAGCAAACCTGTGCTATCTCCTCGGTTTTTCTTAATTTTTCTTCCCAGGTCACGGTCATTTCCTGAATCAACTTTTCCGACTCCTCCAACCGTTCTTTTAATTCCGGTGATTTCATAGCCTGCAGAAATAAGAGCAAATAAACAAGAAAGCTTGTTGTGCTTGTTTTTTTTTCCCAACGCTATCACACAGATGAGGAAAAAAAAAAAGGTAACTTTACTCATTTTCCAAGGCGTACTGATCAGTAAGTAAAGGGTTTTTTAAAGCAAACATCGCATAGATATGTAGAATCCATCACAAAGTTTAATTAGTTTCAAATACAGATGCTAAAGTGGAGTTCCAAAAGTTCAGTGCAAACCGATTACACGATACTGGCAGATTTGCACAAAGATACCCAAAAGCAAACTCATAGCATTTCTAAATCAATATGAGTCTCCCAAACAATTTATCTCTAAGAATTAAGTGTTGTTGAGACGTGGTGTTGGGGGATATGGGGTAGGGGAGAACTTTGCAGAGTGGGGTCGACGGTTGGACTTGATGATCCTGAAGGTCTTTTCCAACCTGAACGATTCTATGATTCTATAAGACAATGGTGTTTCTCAGACACCTCTGGCCTGGCTGGCCACCATCATCTCAGCTGTCGCTCCCTCAAAATGACATTTAACATCTCAGTCACTTCAGCTACAAGACCACTAAAAATATTTTAACTGTTCCTTTTGATACAGCCTGATGGGTATGAGTTTGCCCAGGGAAGCTGTGGCTGTCCCACCCCTGGAGGGCTTCAAGGCCAGGTTGGACGGGGCTTGGAGCAACCTGGTGTGGTGGGAGGTGTCCCTGCCCAGGGCAGAGGGGTTGGAACTGGATGATCTTTAAATTCCCTTTTAATCTGAACCACTCTATGATTTTATAAGTTATTTTCTTCCCATAGCAAATACCAAGGCATCCAAGGTGTTCTCATTATCCACTTCTACAGCTGTATTTTACAAAGAGAATATCAAAAGTGTAGTGACAGGACAAGGGGTAATGGTTTTAAACTAGAAGATGGGAGATTTAGATGAGACATTAGGGAGAAATTCTTTGCTGTAAGGGTGGTGAGGCACTGGAACAGGTTGCCCAGG
The DNA here is from genome assembly GCA_013398155.1 of Pedionomus torquatus. Taxonomy (NCBI): domain Eukaryota; kingdom Metazoa; phylum Chordata; class Aves; order Charadriiformes; family Pedionomidae; genus Pedionomus; species Pedionomus torquatus. Next base: position 9,432 of record VZRU01008847.1, read on the forward strand.
GAGGGTGGGGATGCCCCAACCCTGGAGGGGTTCAAGGCCAGGCTGGATGGGGCTTGGGGCCACCTGGTGTGGTGGGAGGTGTCCCTGCCCATGGCAGGGGGGTTGGAACTTTATGAACTTTGAGGTCCCTTCCAACTCTAACCATTCTATGATGCTATGAAAAGAAGCCTCACGATGTACTTCTGGACGCTGGAATTCCATCTTCTCACTAATCCATCACACCTCTAGTTCTGGTTTGTAAAAAGTTCCATCCAGGGACTAACTCGAGAAACACTCCAAAAACTGAAAGGTCACCAACATTTTTATACTGCGTGTATCTCCTTCCTCCAGTCTCCATGCTGGTATATTCCTCTTGCACTACCTTGAACAGGAAGCCTGTGGACTTCCTCACGTCATTATTTCATTACTGCTAACAAGATGAAAATGTTTTTGGCTGGCAGGTACTTATGCAAAGCTGATTAAAGCATCGTTCTCCATCAGATGTTTCCTTACCACAAAACCCAAACATCCTCACAGGAATCCAAGTCAAAGAGAGTGGCCTCATTACACTGCAGTTTGTTCAAGAAAAGGAGCAAATGCCTGGAGTGGAAAATCCTGTTTTAAGACAGGAGTTTCCTCTGCCTCAAGACACCACAGTCTCAGAACTGTCAGCTGATGTGTCCCTTCCAGTCTTTTTCTGGTGGAAGAGCTCAACTATCTAAATACTGTGTACAAAGGATGGCTTTGGGCAACCTGGTCTGGTGGGAGGTGTCCCTGCCCACGGCAGGGGGTTGGAACTGGATGATCTTTAAAGCCCCTTTCAACCCAAACCAGTCTATGATTCTATGAATTCCACGCAGGAAGGAAAGTGAAGCCAAAGCAATCTCCAAAACAAAGATTTATTATGGCTCATAAAACATGATCAGTGCAAAGGTGCTGGACACTGCCGAGCAGGACGAGAAGATGAAGCCCAGTTACTCTCAAGATCTAAGTCTTGTCCATTTATTTCCATCCAGGGCAAAATTACTCGACATATTCACCTTCTTTGACTATAAAATGAGCTAAATGATCACCTTATCCCAACCAGACGAATATAAACAGCAGATACGTGGGCCCAGATTGACAGCAGAGCAGCAGCCGTGCTCCTCTGCTCATAGCAGTTAAGAGTTAATTCCCAGCTCCTTAGGAAGGACAAAGTACCGGTCTCAGCACAGACAATTAAAACACATGATAATAATTTTGACAAGAAATGGTCAAAATGCGTGGATTAAAAAAAAAGGAAAGGGGAAAGGAGGATACTCTCCTGAGGGGGAAAAAAACCAAAAAGGTAAACTGTCAAGTTCTGTTCTGCCCTGGTTGTTTAAGGAGAAAAAAGGATGCTGACACCAAAGGGGGGAAAAAACCCCCAACCAACAAAATCATTACTTGGTACCCTCTATATTTGGAAATGAGCTTCCGAAATGAAACTCAACTGTCATAACGGGTCAATGTTTTTGATGACTTTAAAACAATTCTTTATGAACATCTCTGTAAGAACAATTAGAAGGGCACAGGTAATAAACTGAAAGGAGACAACGACAGCGAGTGTGGGGTTTGACCTTTACTGTGCAACCTCTTTAATAGCAAACGGCACCGTTTTCTCCACGCTCCCTCAACGCCACAGGGATGACAACGAGGGTGGGATTTTAGTCCTTGGGAAAGGAAATATTTATTACTTCATATTTAGGAAACACTACTTCATTACTTTGGAAAGCTGCCATTATTTTGGCATTGAAATAAACAGGGAGTGTCTGAATCTCTCAGAGCACTGTAATGTCTGTGGCTTGTATTTTAGAGGGATTTTTAGTTATTTGACTCGGGAGTCTTTAAAGAAATGGATACACACTTATAGGGTGCTTCGAATATTAGGCAGCTCAAATGAGAGCAGTCCAAAATTCATTAGTCCTTTCTAATCTCACAGCCAGCATTCCCTGAATACCACAGGAGGCAAATGTTGTAATCATCTTTTGCCTGAATTGCAAAACAGATGGATTATATCACCATCGCTTTGTCCCATTTGAGAACAGACCTCTGAATGACACTATGCCTTGCTCTTCATCTAACATTTAGACCACGTTCCTTTCACAATTCTGTTGGGGCAGCTATGCAAATATTCAAAATACTAACTGTTGAGAGCAGTTAAAGCTTGTAAGCAAGCGTTATTTAACTGAATTCACATCTCACAGGACGTAGCCACATTTAATTCTTAAAGCAGACTGGTAAATCTCTGCCTACAGACTGCACAGCCGTCAGACCCCAGCCCTATTCCCGCTCCACGTCCTCTCATTTTCGATCTGCACCTCACCATGAAAACAAGATTGCTCAACAAGGCGTTCAAACAGAACCTGGTATCTCATGTTATCACCCGTGTTTCAAGACAGACGTACAGAAAAATGGAAAGAAGTGACACAAAGAGTGATTTCGCAGAGATACCGTGTAATAATTCTTTGTGGCATCCATTTCCAAGAGCCAAGTAAGAAAGTCCTGACAATGGGGTTTTTGCAGGACATACTGCCTTAAGGTGCTGGAGCCAGTGCAGAGGAGGGCAAGGAAGCTTGTAAGGGCCTGGAGAATCAATCTTATGAAGAGTGATTGAAGGAGTTGGGTTTGTTCAGTTTGATGAAGAGCAGGCTGAGCGGGGAGACCTCATCCCCCTCTACAACTACTTGAAAGGACATTGTAAAGAGGTTGGTGCTGGTCTCTGCTCACAGTGACAGAACGAGAGGGAACGGCTTCAAGCTGAAACAGGGTAGCTTTAGGCTGAATATTAGGAAAGAATTCTTCCCAGAAAGAGTGGTCAGACCCTGGAATGGGCTGCTCAGGGAGGTGGTGGAGCCCCCATCCCTGAATGTGTTGAAGAGTTGTTGAGACATGGTGTTGGCAGAATATGGTGTGGGGGAGAACTTTGTAGGGTGGGGCTGATGGTTGGACTCGATGATCCCAAGGGTCTTTTCCAACCTGAAGGATTCTATGATTCTAGGAATCCTGGCTTCAATTTGTACCTCTGCTTTTGTGAGCTGTTCCCGCAGCTTCTCCACTTCCTCCCGGAGCTCCCGAATAATGCGAGCGTTGGGGTCTTCGTTCACCACCGCGTGATTAACGATGTTCTTGGCCCGGTCTGCGTACCTCAGCGTTGAAAGGGTCTCATCGTAGTTGTCTGCTGCTGGGCTTACTGTTGCTACCATGGCAGTCTTGCTGTTACCACCAAGGCTGTCCTGGAAAGCGGTAGAGGTTATAAAATTAACACAGAAGGTTCCTCTCATTTCACCCTGTCAACGAACTTAGGCAGCAAATAATAACCAAGGGTTGGGAGTAGATAAGGGCAATTAGTAACACAAACATCCTCTGTTCCTAATTAGTGTTTTGAGCTGTGCAAATCAAGAAAAATTATTTTCAATATATATTTTTAGGAAATATTTAAGAAATGTTATTCTTGGCTTTCAGAATTATTTTTTTTTGTTTAAACAGGAATGAAAACAATCCCTTTTGGGGGTTTTATGGTGCCTAGTAAGGGCTTCAAAGGTTTACTTCTATGTTTTCTGCTTAGGTATATAAAACAGAAATACAAGCACTTCAACATTAGATTTCTCAGGTGCTATTGAAGGAGCTCAGGAAAAACCATGACAAATCCAGAATATCTTATTTTAAAGACTGGAAGGGAGATGTCTCCAATAAGTACTGAAATTAAATTACTTCAAGATCTCCTCATAAACAATCCAGTTGATTTCATTCGTATAACCATTTCAGAATGGGGCTCTTCCCCCTGCTCAGCTCGCAGATCTGCATCGAGTTATGTAAGAAATTACCCTTTTGGAATTTGGCTGACAGAGAAGAAGGGTGTGAAACCACATTCCTGCAAGGCAGCGTGTTGTGGGGGAGGGAAGGATTGAAGGGAGGGAGGGA
>VZRU01008850.1:0-16779 GCA_013398155.1 Pedionomus torquatus
ATTAAGAGACTTTTTTTTTTTTCCTTTTCCTTCCACTTCACAGGCTGCTCTCAAAACTGCATTGAAGAATGAAATTCTTCATTCTTGGTGGGTGCTACATTTTAAGAGCAGACAAACCGGAAAAAGTGTCGTGTAAAATTCTCCAAGGCACCTAGAAAATACACCCATGAAGGCTGAGCCCTCTGAGTTTACCTAATCTAGGTGAGAAAAAAAAAAAAAAAAAGTCTGGGAAAATAAAGGTTTCTTTGTTAATGTTTTAGNAATTAAGGTTTCATTGATATATGTTTAGAAGGGGAAAAAAGTAATGTAAGCTGCTGCAAAAAAGATAGTGTTCAGCTGGTCTCAATGCTTTTGGTATTTGCTCAGTTACAAATATCTCATCTTAAATGTATTACAGAAAAAACTTTACCACTTTCTTCTCATTTCACCTTCCACCAATGCTCAACAGGTCAATAATTGTGGACAAAATGCAGTGAATTTTGTAATGGCTGAATTCCTGACAAAGCCAATTAACTGTCATGTGTGTGACTGCTAGCATTTAACAATTAACACACATATTACTGTAGAGTAAGTTTGCAGGCAAGCAGTATCAGAACACTTGGATCTAGTTTTGGCTATATAGCTCTACATGTCACTGAAATGGCAATAGATTATCATAACACGTAAATGCCTGCAGTTATGCATATATGTATATATGCACGAAAAATACCAAGTATGTATCTCTTTTTTTTTTTTTATACACATTGATTTTATATATATATATATACACAGAGGCACATAAACACAGAGTGTACTTTGCTTGCTAAAACTGCCATTAAGTCAACTCTAAAGTTCAAAATTTTTCATATAGTAGTCAATGAATGGGAATAGCACAGACGTTTTGAGGGTACAATTTACTACCAGGACAAAATGGTACTTACACTAAGCGAAAGAGTGACTAACTTACAGTGAAGGTTTTTTTCATGTTTACTGTCAGCTATGAGTTTTTCATGCTACTTGGATGAGTCATTGCAATATGAGTAACACATCGACATGTCTTGGAAACAGTAGCTCAGAACAACAAAACCACAGGAGGTCAACAGCATACACAAGTTGACTGTACACTGAGACCATTCAAATTTATATTTAACAGACTAGGCACAGCAATTACAAGGTAAGAATATGATATTATTCTATGCATCCAAAATATAATTATTATACCGTAATTTTGGAAATACATTTTGAACCATCACTGGTAATATTTATGAGGAGACTACACAGTAGATCCTAACCTCAAGAGAAGACCCCACTGAAATTGCAGGCACTGGATTGAGACCCATTATCTTTGTATTTCCAACAACTGGGTTTGTTCCAGAGCTGAAATCCCATAAGCAGATGTTCTGCTCTTATCTGCGATGTACTTTATGAGAATTCAAGTTTTCCCCATATTAGTTTAGTAACTTTGATGAATGTTACAGTCAGTCAATACTACATTCAGATTCTGTTTTGCAAAGGACAGCTGAGACTCTAAAGTAACAGACTATGTATTAGAGATGGAATCTGTGACAGCCTCTGTAGCCCCAAACTCAATCCATACCCTAGTGATATTTAGCAGCATAGTAAAAAGCTAAAAGATATAGAGAGCAGAATGGTAGAGCCTCATTAATGACAGAATTACTTTTGAGTTGATTGAAAATGTAATTTTCCATATCACTGATTTTATCCAATTGCTAAGTTTAAGGTAAAATGAATTAAGTTTCACTTTGTCCTTGTAGAAGCACCTTTATTTTTGAATGAAAAATAGAAATCCCTACAACAATGTCTGTAGACTTTTTTTTTGCTGTTTCTTATTTAAATAGACTTTTAGGTTTAAAAAGGTATGAAGGATCTCTCAGAAGCTAACAATGGGATAAAAATTCTGTAATAAAGGATTCTAAATAAATACTTAGAATCCAAAAGATATTTTCCACTAGGTAAATGCAATTTTATAGCTCCTTCTTGTTTTCAGTAATTATCACTTACTACTTCTCATGGGGGTGGGGAAAACCCCAAAGAGGTTACCATGATGTTTTGGTATTAATCAGCAGAAGCTGGGAAACTTCAAGGTGCTTGCCTTATGTAGCTGGCTTTACAAATCAAAGATGGGTAATCCTACTCATTTTATTGAAGCCAAAGATACATACTGAGCTTGTGAACTGCTGTGATGACTGAAAGTGTCACTGACCATTTACTAGAGGTCAAACTCTCTAATACTTTTCATGAAAAGTTTCAGGTTAGCTTAAATAGTGGTACAGGTGTTTTGAAAGGAACAAGATTACCTTTTCTTAACATGGATTAAGTAGTACATAAATGTTTTCACAGTACTACATCCTCACTTACTAGGTCACAAGCAGCAGATGAGGAGAAAAATTTCTGCCTCAATTCAGAACTAAACATACCTTCCCATTGCCCAAGTATTACCAGACTGGGAATGCCAATTTCTTGGAGAAAAAATTAAATTAAGTTTTTTGTTGGGCAAGTTGGGCAAGAGCAACACATGTTCTGCAGCCAAAGATCCAAAACCACAAACACTAAGGGTTTTACTAAAAAGTACTGCTTAAAACTTGTGAAATGCAAGTTTTTGTAAAATACACTGTACACAGTTCACTTTGCACAGTAAGTGTGTGTGCTGCAGGGACTTGAACGGTACTCATGAACACTGCTCTTGAAGGCACAAAAAACCAAGAAGGGAGTTACCTCTCTTAGGCATGCGAGCTTCATACAGAGTATCTGCCTCACAGTATCATTCTTGCAGATGAAGTAACAAATCCTGTTGGCTGCTGACCACCACTATTCTAATAAGTTTTACTTAACATATTCAAACTTCCGCATAAAATCCTGGAGTCCAGTTAAGTACTAGTTCAATAATTTTTAAAGGGTGATTACTTTCCTTCTCCTTAAATAAAGGGGAATGGGGGAAACAAACCCAAACTTAAAAAAGTCAGTCTTATTTCAAGGAAAGAAACCTGAACCTATCTTGAAATTAATAGAAAATTTAATGCCTACCATGAATTCTGTCAGGAAAGTCCACATGGACATAAACTACTTCTTTCTACATGAATATAAACATTTTGCTTCCCCTGACCAAAAAAGGTAATATTTCTTTCAAATGGGAGATTTCCCCAGTCTTTGCAGGAAAAATCTGGGGCAATGGGGAGCAACTGCCTAGGTTGGTGTTGATACTTCAAGTATTATTATTTGCAGGAACATAATAAAGATTTTCTTTATTATTTTATGAAAGTAGGCTATAAAAAAAAAAAATTAGAAAAAAATTCAAAAGGCCCTTCCCCCGTCTGTAGGGCAAATATCCCAGATTACTAGCAACCTTTCAAAATGGACCATGCAGTCCAAGATTTTAAAAACAAATCAAGTTCATCTTCAGTATAATACCAAGACAGGATACAAACACCCTCACAAACACCCTCAGCTTTTAGCACATCTATCTTCCCCTATCTTATCTCACAAAAGGGGAAGTGAGACTATATTAATTCACGGTAGGAGACCAGAGTGCAAAAATGAAATAATCCGCCTCAAGCTCCAGGCTTTCACTCTTAACCACTGGAATGAAAAGCACAGAATCGTCCCAACCACAACGCAAACAATACAATACAATTTGCAGCCTTTATTCTACTTTCATAACTGCATTTACAATTCAAACAAAAATAGGAAGAGTTTTCAAAACCAAATATACAAGTCATGCTTTTATAAAGCACATTTTCAAGGGAGAATATAAGAACAAGTGCTAAATAAAAGTAGCGTGATTCTCTTATGCAGGGTCACTGTGACACAGAACGAGATTATGAACTACAGTTTGTCTTCAGAGGTCATATTTAGTTTTAGCAAGTTACTTTTCACAAAATCGTAATTTCTTGCCAGCCTTAAGGCCAATTTATGAAAATCTACCTCGTGATTTTTAAGTATTTTCCATTTTTAACACGAGCTTCATTATAAAGAACACATTCTTCAAATACTCAATTATGGAATTATTCGATTTTTCAAATCTATCTTTTAAAAGGAATTTTTAGTTTATCTTTAAATTATAGTATGCATATTTACTAATCTACCACATTTGAAGGTGCGTAACATCTGATTTTCAGTAGTAAAATCAACACTGTTCTAAGATCCATAGTTTCAAATATTGACTTTTTAATTGGAATCATGCATCTGCAAAGCAAATCCAGCTCTTTAGTTTTAAGGCAACCAGAGAATTTGGAAGCACTCACATTTAAAAGCTTCCAGATTAGCACAAAAAGAAACACAGTCATGCATCAGCCTTTTGTAGCAGAATAAAGGGCTTTCTTGCAACACAGTTTGGAATCTCTGTGAAAACAGCAGCATTTTATCAATGGTAGATATCTGACAGACACAATATGGCAGTGACGCAAAGAAAAAGATTTCAGTGTTCAGTTCTGTGTTAAATTCAGTTTGTCAGTGAACGCTATGCACCTACGTGTGCTCTGAATCAGCTTTAAAAATGGAGGATTTACCGATTTATCATTAGTGCACTAAAAGATAAATTTATTCGCTATTATGATTTTCTTCTCAGTACTCACCTTCCTGCTAACTGAATCCCATACACATCACTGAAATGCTGTTCAAACTTACGAGTACTTTTAACAGTGAATAAGCATGCCTGTTTTGAAGATTATCATGCACATCTGGCCTTCTCATACCCACTGGTCCCCCAAACCTGCCCTTGAGCCTTCATTCTTTCACTTGAGATTGTCTCACAACTGTCAAGTAGCCTCCTGGTTACCTTATTTAAAGATCTGTTACCAGCTCATCTACAACAATAACCTAAACCTTACTTTATTCATAGTGTTCTCCACTACTGCCTTGTTTTTTGGGTACTGCTGATTGCAGGATCCATCCTCAATCAGAAGGCCCAGAAACATGGACTTCACCTTCAGGTATGTTGCCCTATCTGTGGCACTCTTACCAGAAAGGTGTACAATATATCAGCTCCTTCTGAGTGTCAGTCCATCCATCCAGGTAACACTCACAGTGAAGCTCCAACCTCTCCTAGCTCACTGACTGCAACCCAATCCAATCCCTTGACAAAGGAAACACTGGTCCAACCACAGCCATTCACTATGCTACAGACACATACCCTTTTCCTAACTCCCAGTACACCTCTCATCAGTCCTCTCTGCCCCTCTCTCCACAAGTTCCTTATCTAACTGAAAACCAGTACTTGCTCTCCTTCTGAAGGCCTTTCATGGCATCTTTCTTCAGCCAACACTCTCATCCTGCAGTAGGTTTTTAATTCTTGCCTCCTGTCACCTCATGACAGCTTCCAACATATCCATCAGACTTTCAGGCTAAGTAACTGTAATATTCTCATGATTTGGAAGCATGTATTTGGAAAAAGTGCTGCAAAAATTGTCAATACAGACCACTTCTAGAAATTGCCCCTTTAAATCTTTTTTGCTATGAAAGCTGCAGTGAAAGTTGACAGTTGCTATTTTATTATCGTCGAAACCACTGCAGATCATGCTCACTGATACAGCGTTCAACCTCATGATACTTAGAAACTTTACATCCAGAGAGTCTGGCATTTTACATTTTTTATTCAATTCTGTAGAGCAGGAACTAATCTTCACTTCTATCTGTGCAACTTAGCTGGGAGATACTTCAGGCTTATAAGTGCTAAAATACTACAAAAATTCAGCCAGTAAGACACATAGACAAACTGAAGCATAACTGTGTTTATGTATTTGCTTGTCTTTAATTGCTTCTTTCCTCTTCCACTGTATTTAGATTTCATATACTATTCCATGATATTAAGCTATTTCATGACTCTCCTTGCCTATGTCTAATGTAGTAGATATAAATATTTTGCCTACGTGATCACTTTTTCTGAGATGTTATTTGAGCTCTTACCTTAGTAAAATTATTCAAGTGACCTAGTTTTCTCATATTTGAAACACCTTGGAACTTGGCCACATTTTGGAGAATCTCTCTCATATTATCACAGGGATCTGCAAAAGAAAACAGGTTATTAGCAGATACAGTTGAAAAAAAAAATATCAAAAATCTAAACATGCATTCAACATACAGTTTCCTAAATATAACAGCTATTGTCCTAGTCTTAATTAAGGGTGTAGATCATCTTCATCTCAAGAAGCATCAATTTAATTTATGCTTAGAATGACAATGAGGCATATCAAGTTCTCTAGAATAAATGCAAAAGCCCAGGGAAGAGAGAGATCCTAATTTAAAGCAGACTTTAATCAGTATCTTGGATTTACAATTGTAAAAGAAATCCATTTAGTGTCTGAAACTCCAGTCCTAACATAACGTAATGGAACAGCTTTTTTCTTAATCCCCTAGTATTTTAAAGACAAGTAGTAAATTTGACAGAATAAAAAATCTACCATATTACTGCCACCACATATGACTTCTGTTTTCCCTCCAGACCAAGGGCTGGTGGGATTTTGGATAGATGGGACTGTTTCCTGCTCTTCCTATCTCTCCATCTACAATCACCTGAAACTTAGTAGAGGGCTAGGACTTTCCAGTGACACAAGCAGTGAGCTACAAGTTAAACAGGGGGACAAAAGAACTTCTCCTGCTGAGAGTCTACCATCCCAACAAAAAAAACCCAAAACAACACCCTAAAACACACAAATCAGGATTCAGACACCAACCAAAGACCCAGCATTCCATTGGGAAACAGGAAAAGGCTACAAAATGTGGTGAGAACAGACAACATTGCCCTGCCTTTGGGGATGAGTTTGGGAGTTGAGACAGAGTGGGAAAAGCAGTAATGTGTTGGGCTGAGCACTGACAGCTGCAGGCAGAGCTCCTGTAGCAGAAACTGCAGTAAGTTCTGTACATGGCAGTGGTGCTGTGCCAAGAGAGTTTTCAAAGGGAGAAGCTTGACTGTAGGATTCTTGTGCAGTTTTGGATTAGGCACTGTGTGACAGGAACTACAACAATATTATTATGCAGCGTTGTAGTTTGAAATAAATGAAATACCAAGGCTATAATGGAGATGTGAAAGGTTAAAAAGTATCATATTATCAAAAAGAAAAAAAATCATGTCATAAAATAAAGTCTTTAGAAAGAGCCTTAAGAGTCCAAACACCAGGTATCTGGAAAGCAGCAAAGAGAAGGGGTTTGTGTATGGTGCCCTACACTAACTTCAGTAAAAGAAACTTGGCTGTTCGTAACTGCATTATAACAGCTACAGCTGAATTTGTGGTGTATACATCGAGTATTTTACTTCCCTGTTCATCCTGAAAGGATACTAATGTATTTTTGGTTCTGCAAAGGAAATCAAAAGTGCCAGAGGTGTAAAGAAAACACCTTCTTCTCTACCTCTCTACAAACCAAGCTCAGTATTTTATCCCCTTCTGTAGTTTAAAAATGTAAAAAAGCAACAAGTTTGAAAAAGCAGACACAATTAGCAATATCATCAGGATACATACAGAATGTATTTGGAAAGCAAGACCCTGTACTTGCACTACCATCAGGAATACAAGACAATACTTTAAGACACCTACAGGTAGGTACCTGAATTAAGGTGTGTAAACCTGTAAGCCCACTGTAGTCAAGAGAGATCTCATTTATCAGCCAACCAGGTTGAAAACAATTAACCTGACTTGCTGCAAGGTGCTGAACTCAGGGGTAAGGTGAACCAATTGTACTGACTACACTGCTTAGAAATGAAACTTTTGCACACGTACAGACGTGCTACTGCCACGCCATATAATTGTCACTTTTTTCCAACAAAGGATCAGTGAAATTTTGGGAAAACAGGCTCCTAAATGTGGGCAATGATCTCAGTCATGATCAGTTTGATATGAAATACCCTTTTTCACAAACCTAAGTCACAGCAATAAGTAGAGTCCACTGTCTGATACACAGGCATAAATGCAGACAGAGCTACCTTGTGCTGCACAACACCACGCATAGCGAATCCAAGCATCCAATAACTTTGAATTTAAACTGGAACATAGGCACACGTCTCTTTGAACTCCCCTCAACCCAGCCAAAGGAAAACTTTGTTTTTGATATGATCACAGAAATAACAGTGAAATTCTTACTAGATCCATCCCAAGTTTACGATTCCTCTGCATAGTTTACTTTTCCAGGACTTTACTCAGTTTGAGAGGTTTGCAAGAAAATCCATAGAAACAAGAGAAATACTGCAAACAAACAGGTTGGGATTGTTATGACACTACAAACAGCTTACATCATAACCCTTAATTTCATGGGGAAACAGTAGAAGAAAATAATTCCTCATAATTTGGTTTTTCTGAAGATGCAGTTTGGCCAATTTGTATTCTTTGGCCTGCCCTGGATTAACAGGTAGACATTTCCCTGGCTCACATCACTTTCAGACCTATAAAATACCTCATTATGGCACAAGAAAGATCCCAGGTGAACAGTCTTATAGCTTTCCAGAATGTTTCTCTTCCAATTCCCTGAAGAACAAGCAGCAGTAGTAATTTTCCAAAATGACTGGAAACCTGTTTCTAAATTTTAATTTTCAAAGTACAGATGACTACATACTCAAGGTAAAGGTCTACTGAAACTGAGATAACTATATGGATGGGAAAGATGATGAGACTAGACCAGAAAATCTCTTGTACCTCACTGGCAATGAACACTTCTCTTCAGCTACCTGCCAGAATCATCACTAAATCAGATGTGAGCAAGGTGTGGTGTATAAAAAGGCAGCCAATTTGGATGTGAAGAAACCAGGACATGATGCTACCACTTTCCATGTCAACAATGCCATAGCAATGGTAGACCTTTACAACGGGGCTGCCTCATTAAAATGTACGCAAAACCTATTTTATTCTATGTGTGTATGAAAAACTGCAGTTATGGCAACTTTTCCTCACATTGTCTTCTTTCTGCTGAGAAAACCTCTCATTTCTAGAGAGAGGAAAACCATCTTTGCAGCGCTTAGCAGGGTAGCCAGGTATTTCCCAGAAGCTCTACTAGCAGGTAACTATTTTGAAGCAAAGTGGGGACTCCAGTACGATATCTAAAACACAGTGAAAAAACTGAGAAGATGGTAGACACATCCACTATTGAATTCATAATATGAATACAGCAAGTCAGCTGGCTTACACTTCTGTTACATCAACAACACTAGTGCTGTAGAAAAACCAAGACAGTAAAGAAATTAACACCCTCTAATAGCATACTACCTCAGAAAGATCTAAGATTACAGAAGCCTTTTTGGTCAAGCTCTGTCAGTTCAAGTCTTGTTTTAAACTCAGAAGAACTTTGTTGCAAAAAAATCTCTTCCAGAAAAGTTAACAAAAGATTATAACATAGTAACTTCAAGTAAAGACTGGCTATCCTGTTTCTTCTCTTCTGGAAATGCATTGAATATTAGAAAGAAGTAGAAAGTTTACTTAGTTATTCAAGCATAACTCACTTTTATTAAAAATAAAGCCAACAGGGATGGTAGACAGGCCTAACAGAACTATGTGGCAGATGTAAAGGAATTTAAACAAAATAACATGACCTCATAAATGGATATGTATGAGGTCTCTTGCTAGTCTGCCTCTTACATTAAAATAGGCTTGCAAATAGACTAAATACATTCTGGTTTCTACCAACTAAGCCACATGGCTTTCCTGTAATCAAAGATCAGATCCTGCACTGCACGTCCTCCTGTCTCAAAATCTCATGCAACAGCACTGAAGAACATGGATTAATGCAGAAATTTTAAAAATATAGCAGAAAATCAGAGTCATCTCCCAAAAGAAGTATCATGGCCTTAACACTTCATTGTCAAGTTTAACAACCCACTTGATGTATTAATTTTTTTTTTTTAAATGGTTCAGGCCACTCCTGTAGACACTTCTTATCCAATTAACCATTACTCTTTAGCTCTTCAGAAGTTCTTGCGATTCTATCTAAAAAAAAATAGACAAAAAAGAGAAGCTACTTGTTTTAATTCTAAGACACTCAAGAGTGTTTTCTCTCCTGACTTATCTCATTTATTAGTGAGATGCTGAGTCATCTCAAGCTGGCCTTTAACGACAACCAAATATCTTCACATTCTTTGCCATGGAGTTTCAGAGGGCGGAGTTGTGCAAAATGACTGAGCTGATCTTGCAGCTTTCTTCTGCCAAAAGATATACAACCCCTTCCCTTACTTTTCTACTCTCTATTCTGACCCACTACGTGGACACCTTATCCTTTACCGTTATCCAGCACCCATTGACTTCGCATTTAAAAAAAAAATTGCTAACTGAGCAGAATATTATTAATTCCCTTGACTATGTTAGTTTTCTGCTGGGTTACCAAGTCAAAGTGAATACTGAATTGCTACAATGCACAGTGACTGTGATGACACTGATTCATCCACAGATGATGGAAGCAGGACATACCCTTTCCAGAAGGGACTCATTAAAAAAAAAAAACATGATAGTTTGACTTTTTTCTACCTGCACTTTGATACTTGGCAAATTGTCCCAATTAATATACACAAAGCCACTTTGCTTCACATCTGATCTAAAAATATTTTGATCTATAGAAAAACTTCCAAGCCAGCATACTATATTCTGCAACAGCAGTTTAGCTTGCTAAACTACTGTCTCATGTTGATCTGCCTTCTTTCTTTAGGGCAGCAAGGACTATGAAGTAGTAGGTACCTTTCTTCTGAGTACTTCTGTTACATTAAACACAGTTTCTCACCCACAACTGTTACACTAAATAATACTCAGTAAATATAATAATAATCATCTTTAGCACAGAGTGCAATTGGCATTTTTAAAACCTTATCTTCAATAACTCTGCGACTCTCTACACCTAGAAGTAATTCACAGATGTGTGTATATTAAAAATCTTCAAAGTTGTGGTGTTGTTGGTTTTTAAACTCTGATGACCTTTTAGGGGTTCATTCTTTTTTTCACCCCTTCAGGACTGTGACATTGCTTTTCCCCAGTGAGAATCATGATGTATTCTGACAGATCCCATTCTCCAGAGAGAAAGAACAAAACCAAGCTACAGCTACATAAAACAGCTAGTGCTCCGTCTAATGCAGGGATGAAACAGGACCAGCAACTGCTATATTAGCACAAGTTACAACTCCTCTCCCCAGCAGATTTAGCAGCATTGTTTAACTACATTCAGTACACCAGCAGCGTGACATTTGCTAGTCTGTCATACATGTGAATAAAAAGCAAACAAAAAAAGAGTAGTAGGCTTTAGCACACAATTCAGTAACTCTGAAGTCAGGCTTAGCGAGTTAAACTGAAGACAGTATATTTTATATGTATCACTTGGTAGGTGCCAGGACAGCAGCTGTACACAGTAGCCAATGTAGGTACAGTATGTAAACTCTCAAGCTGGAGGCTGCACTAGCAGTTGCTATCGCACCTACTGGCATCACAGTGCCAAATTCATATGTGTGTCTAAATATGCCTAAAGGCTTCTCCTAAATTAGGACGCTGTACTTCACTAGAGTCAGGCTTCTCATCACTGACTAAGAAAACATGAGATGTCTTCCTCTTACAGAAAGAAAGAATCACAATATAAATGCATGACCCTGATGAACTTAGTCTATACCTCTACATTTATTAGAGATGTTTAAAGTATAAGTACTATGCCACTGTATATTGCAAAGCTGCTGTTAGCATACTGTTCAACTACAAGCTGCCAAAACAAAGGAATTTCAGTGAAATACACTCCAACTAGAAACTGTTCTCCATCTCCACCGAAATAGTTACAAGTTATTAAAAACAATGAAACATTAGAAATCAGTTACTTAAAGGTGTCTATGTAAGTCTAGATGACAGATAATCAGCCTGCTAAAATACTTTCTATCAACACCTTTAATAATGAAATGAAACACTGATTGAGAAGGCATACCCTGTCATTAAGAGTTTACTGAAGAAAAAGTAAAAAACAGGACAATTATGTAAACTCACATTCTCAATCTACATCTAATTCAACACGTGGAAATTACACAGAAGAAAAGCAACCAGGTTTTGAGAACAATGGAAGAAGAGAAAGCTACATTAAAAAAAAAGCAAGCTGCATGACACAGAAATCACTCCTGAATTATTTATATTGACACATCAACTCTACTTTGCTAGAAAAAAAAAACCACCAAACTAGCACATTAGCAGTTTACATTCAGCATTTACATTTTTCAAAACCACATTAATGCAGTAATATATGTTTAGACTGAAGGTATGTCTCACTTTAAAAGGAGAAACATAGAAACAATTGTTTGTTTCTAGTACTAAGTTTAGGTAGTTACTATTATGTTAAAAAATATACCAAATACTAAGCCAGATAGACATCTTCTATGATCACTGTTAAAATTCTATTATCACACTTAACTAGTGAGGTGCAAAATACTTTGTGTTGGCATAGTGCGATACCAAAGTTTTGCCGCATAATTATCATAAATTGTAGATTATAAAAAAAAAAAGTATAATGAATCTTAGGAATTGAGAACACCCCTTAAAAAGAGAAGGTGATTTCTGCAGAACGTACCTACATATTTATTTGCTTTGATTTTCACCACTTCTACAGGTGAACAATACATACAGCACTTTATTTTGAATACAACAGAGAACTTCTAAGTAACTCATGTTCATGAAAACAGAAAATAAGAGCAAAAGAACTTGGACTATTTTCACTCTTGCTGCCTAAGAAAGTTATGGATAGATGAAAGTGGCTCAGTAATAGAGAAAAAAATGCACCTTCTCTTTTTAATGGCAGCCAACAGAGAAAGTAAAAGAACTATTCTTCCTCCTACATCAATCAGGTGGAAATTGACCTTCACATTTACAAGAATGTCTACTAACTTGAAGGCAGTACAAAAGACGATATATCCAAAGTAGCATCCAGGAATCACTAGAACCTCATGTAATAAGTCCTTTGTAAGGATTACACTTAAGAGTCTATTCTTACATGCTTTAGCTCTGTAACACCTAGACTTGCATATATGCCCTTCTGTAAGTCAAGTAAATTTTAAATGCCTCCTGTGACTGTATAGTTGTGGGACTTGATTTTTTTTGCAGATGTGCATAAATGCAGATGTCCTTTAACCATAAATTAAAGGATTATATATATATTCTTAAGTATGGATTAAGGTGGCAGGAAATACACATTCTGGTGTTGCAGTCACCTTGAGGCACTGACAGCAGATCAAAGACAGAACATGTCTCACATTACTGTCTTCTAATGTTATCTCTAAATGAGCCAATGAAATTACATGTGTAGAAAAGACATTCTTGCATCCTGACATCCTGCATTATGCTAATTATTCCCAGTATATGATCTTGCATGCCAAATTTTGTAGACAGCATTGCTATACTGCTAAAATTCTGAAAAACAGCTTTTCTAGATGAAATTCATTAAACAGCTTTTCTAGCAGCTGATGCTACAAAACTACTACTTTAACAGAAGCCCAGAACAAAGATGATGACTGGCCACATAATTTATCTTGGATTGATAGAGACAAACTTAAAACACTTTTAAACTTTGAACACAGAAAGAGAAAACTGAAGGACTATTCCAAAGGATAGCTACAATGCTGATTTGAAAATTAATTACACACAGATTTTGATAAACTATTCTTTAAATGCTTTACAGTAGTACATAAAGTGTCCTGCGTAAGTTTCCTTGAAGACCATTTACGAAAATAGTATTAAAATTAGGACAACATAGGGTACCACAGCAGGTTTAAAAAAAAAAACATCTTGCTCTTTAAATAACTGGTTTACTCCTTTTATATTTACAGTTAGGTCCTCAAGTCTCAGAAAGATGTGATATTAGTACCAAGAATCTAAGCAATCATTCTTGGTATATGGAGTTTCTGTGCATTACATACTTATTTCCTACACCCTGCCCCCACACCATGAAAAACATAATACATTAAATACACAAAAAAAAACCCACCTACTGCATACTATGATGACTAAAACCAAGCTGAGATTAGTCTCCTATTTTTTTTTCTTATTTTCATAGTAAAACAGAAATATGAGTTATTCCAGAATACACATTTAAAATCTAGAAGAACTTGCTCTGAAACTTCCAAAAGTTAGGAAGTTTAAGAGAAAAAGGAAAGAAAAAAAGGAGACAAAAAGACCACAACTGCAAGCACAAAAAACTGGAGGCTGGGGAACACTCCATGGTGGCGTGACTATGCATTTGCCTGCCCTGTTTTTCTACCCTCTCTTCTGCATCAACTATCAGCTACTGTCAAAGACAGGATGGGCAAGGCTGGAGTGACCCAGTACAGATGTTCTTATGCTCAAAAAACCAATAAAAAGACTGGAGGGTAAACCTTTCCCAGATCCACAACATTTGTTACATTGATACAGAAAATATTAATTTATATTTTCCAAAATATAAACTACAAATTTGAATAGTAAGTTTACCATAATGGTTTAGAAAATTATCTTCAACTCCTGCAACCCATTTTCTTCTTTTCTGACACCAATTCTAGAACAAATAATTCAGGACGGTCACAATTTTCAGTCTCTTTAACAAAAGATATACTGTGACTGCTTCCTATCATGCTAACCAAATGATAGCTGCATATCAGGCAAATCTTTCAAAAGAATTCTGATCTTGTATTTGTCTGAACATTATCAAAATGACAAGCAAGTTAAGAACAATATTACTGACATCAGAAGAAAATCTGTGAAAGGGAGAAATGTGACCATATCTAAGTTTTTCTCAACTAACATTCTGATTGTTCTCTATATCATTGTATAATGTGTTCAACAAGTGTTGTTCAATTAGATGGTCCTTGCTGATAATTTTGAAGCTGCCAGAAGGTAGCCACTATCCTCAGAAACACAGGGTGTCATGTAAGAAGAAAAAGCGTAGCAATGCTAGCAGTAGGATAACCCAGTTTGCTGATGCAGACAAAGGGCAATTTGGCAAGCCATGCAAAGAGCAAAGTAGTATCTTCAAATTCAAACACTAATAAAGGTAGATAATTAGAAACTACAAGTAATTTACGAACAGCATGAACTGCAGCAGGAAGCCTTTACACAGTGGTAAAGGTGCGATATGCTAAATACTCCTCTTAAAATGCTATAACCAGAACATTTCAGAATATTGTACACTGAAAATGCTTGGGAAGTCTATACTCTCATAGTAGGACTAAGAGAGGTCTCATTTGTCTATAGCTGTGACTAGCCAAGACTTACTCTTTCTCACAAGAAGGCCATTTTCAGAGAAGGGACAGGAAGCTTCATATTTATAACACAAGATCTAAAAGCAACTCTTTAAACACAGAAGACACCTAATTCATTGATCAATTTAAACTCAGAAAAATCTATCCCATTGCAGTAATAGGCTAACCTAAAAACCTGAGCTGGAAATACTACATTTATGGAAAAAGCAAAATTTTTTTTCATTTAATTTTTTGTATTTCATGAAAAAAAATCCCAGTAAGTCTACCCATGAGATTCACATATGGTTTGCATAAAGAGATGAACACATTCTAAATTCTCCAGATATGAGGTTACAGAAGCTGAATTCTGACTTCACTGATACTCATGAGATAACAAAGGAAAAAGATTACTTACAGATTTAATCACTTAAAAAAAAACAAAACAAAACAAAACAAAAAACCAAAAAAAACCAAAAAAACAAAAACAAAAACAAAACAAAACAGTAACTTCCAGACAACAACTGTTCTTGATAGTCCTCTATTTTTATGCAGTAATTATTTCTAAAAATATGTATGTATCTTTATTTATAGTCTGTGCACACTCCAAAGAGGAAACCAATCTCTTATGCAGCTGAAAACAAACAAACAATATCCTTGTATGTTATGTTCACTGTACATCTTTAAATGGAGAGATTAATGAAATTATCTTTTGTTACTTTTTTGTAATTATTGTGCATTTTTTCATAAATCAAGACCATATTTGTTTTCCTTTAAACACCTAGCCTCCACACACTCACAACTTCTATTAATCATTCTGTAGTCTGAAATCAACAGCTCTATTTCATTTCATGACAAATTGAGCTTATGAAAATGGTGTATGGAGATAAACCTCTTTCATTTTAACCTAAGCAGTGCTAACTGACAGTGGCCATTTCAAACACGGGTGAGTAACTAACCTAGCTCATCTTTATCATTTTGCAATCTTTTTGGTCTTAGACAGACAAAGTTTCTCAAAGTATCACTGAAATAGCATAAAATATTGTTAGCTACCCAGCTCTCCAATAGATGGGAGTTAAAATCTTTGTGGTTTTTATTTTACACCTCAGGCAATTAATCATATTTAATTTCTACGAAAGAAAGAAAAACCATTTTAAAATAACTTTCTGAAATGTTCCAGGGCCTGAAGAAGTGGTCAGATGTAGCTAAAACCATAACAACAAGTAGCATGTGGACTAAAATGAGCTTAGGGAAGTCTACATAGTGAATAACAAAATCAGTAAATTTAGAAACTCTTAAGGAAACTCTCATAGAGACTCTATCACTCAGACTAATTTGTTAATAAATGATGTTGTTTCCAAGGATATTGCTGTTCGGGTAGAATTTGGGAGAAGAGACTTCCTCATAATACTTAGGTACCAGAAACTACCCAGGCCACTGCTGAGACATAGCTTGCTACATTCTGATGAACATAACAGAAGCATAAGAACATGAGTCCTACAGGGCTTTCAGGTTTGTGCTAAGAGTAGAATTCAGTCACATAACTAAGAAAATACAACTGTAAATAGTTTTTTGTTGTTGTTGTTTTAATGGCTGTGTTTTGTTTTGTGGGGTTTTTTAAACTGAGTTTTCTGTTGGGTTTTTTAATC
>VZRU01008857.1:10787-53743 GCA_013398155.1 Pedionomus torquatus
TAGGATGGTGCTATCAAAGCTTCAATTTTCCTGACAGCCCTTTGAAGGACACACCTCTCCTTATACTTCTGCCCCTCTTTTTTTTTTAGCCCACTCATGCAGAGGATGTTTAAGATGGAAACTTCATCTTTGCTCCGCAGGGGCTAGAACAGCTTTTTGTAGCTTTTATGAGGAGTGTGGGTGATGAATTTCTGAAGGTCTATGTAAGTGAAGGTTAACCAATTTCATAGAATTTCATAGAATTTTCATGGTTGGAAGGGATCTCTGAGGTCACTGAGTCTAACCATAAACACACACCAAAAAATCCAAAACAAAACAAAACAAAACAAAAAAGAAACAGAAAAAAAAAAAAAAAACACCACAAAAAATATGAACCCCACAAAACAAATCGCCCAACCCAACAATCTCAGCACTAGAGCATGCCCTGAAGTGCCACATCTACACGTTTCTTAAATACCTCCAGGGATGGGAACTCCACCATCTCCCTGGGCAGGCTGTCCCAGTGCCTGACCACCCTCTCAGTGAAGTAATTCTTCCTAATATCTTATGTAAAGCTCCCCTGCCACAACTTCAGACCATTTCCTCTGGTCCTGTCATTCACTTGGGAGAAGAGGCCAACACTCACCTCTCTACAACCTCCTTCCAGGGACCTGTAGAGGGCAATGATGTCTCCCCTCAGCCCCCACTTCTCCAAACTAAACATACCCAGTTCCCTCAGCCTCTTCTCATAGAACATGTTCTCCAGACCCCTCACCAGCTTGGTGGCTCTCCTCTGGACACACTCCAGTGCTTCAGTGTCCTTCTTGTAGTGAGGAGCCCAGAACTGGACACAATACTTGAGGTGAGGCCTCAGCAGTGGCCAGTACAGAGGCACCATCACTTCCCTGCTCCTGCTGGCCACACTATTCCTGATACAAGCCAGGATGCTGTTTGGCCTTCTTGGCCACCTGGGAACACTGCTGGCTCATGTTAAGCTGGCTGTCCACCAACACCCCCAGCTTCTTTTCTTCTAGGCAGCTCTCCAGGCACTCATCCCCAAGCCCACTGCTTGGGATTGTTGTGACCGAAATGCAGGACCCGGCACTGGTTGATGTTCAATAACATCAGTTAGATCACTGAAATAAATGACTGAACTGGCCTGAAGGACTGCATGGTGTTGTGCAAGCAATTCCGTTAGAGGTGCTACAAGAAGTAGCTACATAAGAAGTACCCAGTGCAGTGCTTGAGAAAAAAAAAAAATAATTGAAAAGTTTCTCTCTTTCTTTATTCAGAGTTTGGATAAATCACAACCTTCTGCAGCGTTGCAGCAGTCATCAAGCAACTCTGCTGCAAAACTGGAAATGTGAATTCCCACTGCAGTTTCCCTGCAGCGAGCAGGTTTGATTACAGTGGTACAAAACATTTTGCTTCTGTTTTGTTTTCTGTTAGTTTCATTCCAACTACTTTACTAATTGATACTTTAATCACTCATTTTGCCTTCCTAGTCAAAAAGTCCCAAATTAGTTTCATCAAAATTGACAGCTTCTTGCAATACACTTCAGTTTAAATTGAATAAATGACTAATTTGTCAGCTCCTAGAGGCTCCTAACCTCACCAAATGCCCCGCACACACCCTTTTCGGGAGGAGGGTACATTTTTTTTCATTGCTCATAGGCAATAGCATGGAGTTCACCCTATTGCTCAGTATTATCCCTGCATCCCTTTCAAAGCAAGCACAATAGCACTATGAATCAAAGGATGCTCAGCTGTAACCATTGGCTCAGTTCTTTGAAGCCACCCCAGCACGTACTGTCACATCTGTTGCCTTCCCTTGCTGTCCTCTGTGTGGCAGTGTGCTCTCCCTGTTTTTTCCCCTCTTCTCCTGGCTCCTCCTCAAGCCATAACCACCGGTAGGAGTTGGGATGAGTTGCACCTGGACTTTGGGGGACGGCTGGCAACACAGCCAAAACACTGCCTGGAGTGGGGACATAGATATTTTGTTCCCACAAGAATATGCCTATAGGTCAATTATCTTACTCTATAAATAGTGGACAGCCCAAGAGTCCTTTGAGCTCTCCTGTACAACAGAGGGCTGCACGCCAGGATCTCCCCTTGAGCGAGGACATCTGCTCAAGGTTCTACTCCTTGATGTAGAGAGATTCCTTGCCTCATCAGATTCTTGGTTAAGTGAATAATAGCCTGATAAACCTCGAAATCTTAGCTAAGTAATATAAAGGATTGATTGCACATATATCATCCTTTAGACATGTGCTGTTGACCAAGTCTGGGACTAGGACTGGATCCAGCCACTCCTAGACTCCTCTCTGAGAAGGAGTTTAGAAAGAAACAGGGTCCTTTCTGAACCGTGTGACTCAACAGGAGGGTGTCCCTGACAGCTTGTCTGACCCTGGCCTCTGTGCAGTAAATAATCAACTGTACCTTGCCATCGAATCTCGTAAAACACTGTCACATTTACTACTAATTGTGCTAAATCACTGTTTCACCTTAATAAATATTTCACTACTTCTCTCTTAGGAGTGAAGTTAATCGCTCTGCCTGCGACACCTCATTGACCCAACTATTGAGCTCCGTATTTCATTTAGCCCTTATGCCTTTCTTGGTTCTTAGAAAGTCCCTGCATCTCACAAACACGTGAAAATAGATTTTATAATGGCTCTGTAAATGGCCTATCACTTGAAATGACCTGAGGAGAGAAGCACCACAGCCCCAGCCCGTGGGCAGGTTTTGTCCCCTTGCCGACGTGCTGCTCATGGGGATCCATATAGCCCAGCTCACTAGGGGAGCAAGTGTGCTGGGAGGGATGATGTCTTTCACTTCATCAGATGATATCACCAGATAAAATACAGGAGTTTTCAGCCACAAGAGTCTTTCTCCAGGTGCACACATGATCCACAGCTTGGCCACTTTAATCATCCATACCAGCTATCCTAGGAAGAGATACTTGCTCTCCTTGTAAAACCTTCTTCTGATATTTCTGGGTCATCACAGCTGTAACAGAGCTTCCAAGGGTTTGTTAATATTGGCACTTCACCACAAATGTAAATGAATGGATATTTGATGGAGCTGGCATTTAAATGTGCATTTCTCTGCCTTACAGCAAAACACATCAGAGAAGAAAACAATGCTCGTGAACTGCTAACTTCTGTCTCCCAGATCAAGAGAGATACTTCTTTTAATAACTAGACTTCATTATATTGCCTGTTCCACCAAGTAGAAATGCAGTTTGCAATAACGCTCTTCTTGGCACGGTAGTGGAGGAAATGAAGCCGCATCAGTCACAGCTGACCAAGAGGGGAGGGTTCTGTAAAACAGACACGTTGGGACATTCATTGCAAATAAACTCTGGGGAACTTGCTTGCGAGCAAACTGCATGATTTCCTCTCCAGAGCTGGGCTACGACCCCACGTTCATGTGAGGAACAGACAAGTCGAAGAGCACAGGCGGAAATGAGAGCTGTTGCTCACACTGCAGACAGCATCCTGGAGGGTTTAGAGGCTGATCGGAGGCTGATGACACCAGATATATTAGTGCCCTCTGAAGCATTTTTAATATCCTGGATAGCTTATATCCCACACTGGACACTCTATCAGATAGAGGCATTTGGGAGACCAGGTAAAGCAGTCTTCAGCCCAACAAGAGTGAGAGAGTCTGGCAAGTTACATAGGCACTGCAGCCTCCTCTGGATACAGAGGAAAAAGATGGAGCAGTTGGGAAAAGCAGAATGAAATAGAAGGGTAAGAAGCACTTGACTGACCAACACACAGCACGAGAAGCAAAGATGCTGGGATTGCCAGGGAGATGAGAGTCATATTCTCACTCGGCCCAAGCAGTCAGAAATAGGAAAAAAGCATGTTTTCTGTGTTTGGAACTCTGCTAAAGATCTGAGTTAAATATGCCTTAGACCACACCTCCTCTGAGTTCTCCCCTTAAGTGATGAGCTGTAGCCATCTGTCTGACCAATCATAAAAGACAGATGATGCCCCCTACTTCTAAGAAAAAGAGAGGAAAGGAAAACATTAAAGAGATTTAGGAGTTTAGAAAAAAAATAATTACTTTAATGAAAATATAAATAATAGTAGTACTAAATAACATTTTTAAAAGGGGGGGAAAAAGTATACAGTATATACAAAACCATATCAAGCTCCCATGATGATGACCGCGTCACCAGCAGGCATCAGAAAAAGTCCCACATTGGACTTGGTGATTGACAGGAGCTGGATTCCAGATCTGGAGTCAGGAATACTCGGATAGGGGTCAAAGGCAGGTGAACAGACAAGATCCCCCTTGGATGTCAGCCATCAAAGAAAGAGAGTTGACCCTTTGATCCCTCAGCTTTTACAGTGAGCATGATGCGGACAGAATGGGAATGGTATTCCACTGGGATGGAATACCCCAGTTGGTCAGTTTTGGGTCACTTGTCCTGTCTGTTCTTCCCCACAGGTGTGGCCCCTTGATGCTTTTCCACTTCCAACCCTCCAACAGGGCAAGTAATGAAATTACCTGACCTTGGATGTTCTAGCAATAAGTATAAGCAAGGACCTCTCTGCACCATTCCTTGGTATAATCAGGTCTAATCACTGTGAGAGTGAACAGTTTTCTGAACAATGTGCGGTTAATTTCAGAGCTTAGCTACTTAGAAGAGGCCCAGCTAAGAAAGTAAAACAGAAAATTGGTTCACTTTATCTCAAACCAGGACACCATCAAGCCTCTCAGCTGAAAGATGCTGGAAGAGGAAGAATACGCCTGTGTTTTGATTCCTCTTTTCCTCCCAGTGCATTTGAATCATGTCTGTGGGGTCTCTCACCTTTCAGCTGGGCTTGGAGCACAATACCACACTCATCTGCAGCATTTCTGTAGCTGCAGCTATATCGGGGTTTGAACACTGGAGTGGGTTACCACAGAAGAGCTCTGTGGATGCATTTTACCCAGATAAGACAGCAAAACTTCACTGCAGACAAAACAGAGTGGGTTTGCTCCACATCTGTCATGGCCTTGGAGGGCACAGCCCAGCCAGGGTTCTCTCTTTAACCCCTCCTGATTCATTATTGGAGGGCCATGAAGACGATCAGAGGGCTGGAGCACCTCTCCTATGAGGACAGGCTGAGAGAGCTGGGGCTGTTCAGCCTGGAGAAGGCTCCGGGGAGACCTTAGAGCAGCCTTTCAGTATCTGAAGGGAGCTACAGGAGAGCAGGAGAGGGACTCTTTGTCCCTTTGTGATAGGACAAGGGGTAATGGTTTTAAACTGGAAGAGGGGAGATTTAGATTAGATATTACAATGAAATTCTTTCCTGTGAGGGTAGTGAGACACTGGAACAGGTTGCCTAGAGAAGGTGTGGATGCCCCATCTCTGGAAGTGTTTAAGGCCAGTCTTGATGGGGCTTTGAGCAACCTGCTCTAGTGGAAGGCTGGTACTCGATGATCTTTAAGGTCCTTTCCAACTCTAACCATTTAATGATTCCATGGTCTGCAATTCACATCTTTCTCCAAACAGGCCTAGTGGCTCCAGTCCGCCTCTCTCCATGCTGGGCTGGAAGCCACCATAGTCATGTGAAAAATCAAACTCTTCTCTCCCCTTTTTTTAACTCCTTTGAAAATATTTTATTACTACACTGAACAGAAAATACCTGATGTGTTCCTGTTGTTTTGGGCCCCATGGGTTAACCTCGCCTTCCCAAACGTAGCTCAAATACAGAGCTTTTCGGACAAAGCCATTTCTCTCTTCTCTCACAATGGGATTGTAGGATGGAGTTGTTGTCCTGTGAGTTTATCATCAGTTTTAAATGTCAAATTTCAAATACCAGGAAAGTAGTGAAGAAGTATTCGTTGTTTAGTAAGATATTTTTAACACCTGGAAAGAGAAACCTCCTACCCCCACAAAGGGCTATGCAGTTTCCCACAACCCTGAACTGAATGAAATCAAGTGAGGATCGGTCCTCTAGAGCCACAGAGAGCAGGGAGGGAAACCTCAGCTTCATCTCCTTTCTCTGTGGTGTAGCTGCTGCACTTAGAAGTGCTCTAGTTGACACACTAATAAAATTTGACCTCTGGAGCTTACAAAAGGGTTGGTTGGGGTTTTTTTTCTCCTTTTGGACATAGCTTGCTATGAGGAAAGGTCCCTGTCTGGTCTGGGGTGCCCCCTGACTACCCTGCTTTCCCCTGGCAAGCACAGCCTGCTCTCCCTCTGACAAAAGACTGCTTGAGGATCAGAGAAGTACCACACTGATAAGGGAGGGAATACTTTTCCAAAAACCTCTAACTCTTCACAATTGTCTGCATACATAACTCCGTAGGTTAAAATTCCCTTGGCAGAGCTCTAAGCGCCTCCTGAGGGCTCAAACAGTCGCTCTCCACTTGGCTTCCTCTGGGGAAAGCTCCTGTATCCCACTGAGGAATCTTCTCAAGCATGCCTTTCCCTTGAGAGGGGCCTGTTCTATTTCAAAGAGACACTGGATTGTTTTTTTTTAAGAAAGAGATGGCACTTTCCTAACCTGCTCAGGTGCTAGCATAACCCACTTTTCCCTGAACAGCCAGCACAGGGATCAGAACCCTCTCTTCCAAAGAGCTCGGTTGGGCAGCAAGATCAGGACACCGAAGGTATCATCATGAGCATCAGAATGAAACGGGCCACCTACCCACCGCTTGTGTCAGGACTGCTGGTCCCTGGTCTGTACACGCCGCAGCACTAGCCAGGCTCAGAGACTTTTGGGAACCATAACACCAGAAAGTATTTTTTCAACACCAGCACAAACCCTGAAGATTAAGAAAGCAACAAGAAGGAAGTTCCCGCAGTGCTGCCCGCAGAATTTGCAGAATGGAAAAGGAACCACTTTTGGAGGCTGTCTCTCTGAATCCTGCAGCCCTGCAGGAAAGCAAAACACATCCACAACTTCCTTGTTGTCATTGTTTGATATTCACTACCGCTATCCCATAGGAATTCTAGGAAAACTTACCCCTAGTAAACTCATTTATAAAAGTTTGTTCTCTGAGGAGTCAGCCTGCCTCTATTTGTTTCACTGGCACATGTTCTCTTTCTTCCGTTACCGTTCCCTGGCTCTGCCGCTTCAGTATTTCTTTATTCTTGCTGTGAGCAGCAGAGGACAGGCAGAAGGGAGGGGAAAGGGAGTGGGCTTTGACTGGTTGTCTAGATGGGAACTTTGAATTTAGCTAGCCTGGGTTTCATTCCCTGCTTCGCCACTCCCAGTGCAAATTTCTCCCTGAATCTTAAGAATTACCCTTTTTATGGACAAAAGTTATCTAACATGGTCTATGTAATCTAGCATCATGGTATTTAAAGACAAAAATATATAAACACCAACAGAACTGTCTTCTTGTCTATTCTTCGGCCTCAAGGTAGGACAAACTAAACTGCGCTTAGAAAACATTTGCTGAGTTCTTAATAGTAGAGCTGTGCAAAGATTAAAGTTGTTCTTAAACACATGCATTCTGGGGCTTACCTGCTTCACTCAGATGTCTTACATGGCTTGAACTGTGCAGTTGATTTTTTTCAGGAGTAGCTCAGCCCGAGGTGAAACTAGCAAGAGATGTGAAAGGCAGCATGAAAGGCTTCTGTAAAAACATCAGTGGCCAAAAGAAAGAAAAAGTCTGCTGCTCAATGTGGATCCAGTGATGAAAGATGTGAAAAAGCCAAAAAGGCCAAAAAATTCTGTTTCTATTCATAGTTTTTGATTCCCTCATATAGTAAGACAATGACCTAGTGGAGCAAGTCCAGTAGAAGACTATCCAGACAACTAGGTGGTGTAAGTATACAACACACAAGCAGAGGCTGAGAGCAGAGGGTGCTCAGCCTTAAGGAAAGAAGGTCTTACCACTGCCGGCAACTACTCACCAGGAAGGTAGAAAGGATACCAGAGCCAGACTCTTCTTGAGGCGCAGGGGTATGAAATTGGACTCAACAGCCACTTGTCGAACAATGGACACTCTGATCAGGTGAGGATGGTTCATTTATTAGCTTGAGGGTAGTGAAATACAGAAACGGGATGCCCACAGAGGTTGTGGCATCTCCACCCTTTGAGATGCTGAAAACTCACCTGGTCCTCCAGAGGTCTCTTCCAGCTGCACTTCTACAATTCTCCTTTATGAGACACAGCAAAGAAAGCTGCAGTGTAATGAGCGGAGATCATGTCTCCCTGACTTCCAGCAGCTGCCTAACTAATGGAATGTCTCCCCTATCACAGACATGTTTTATACTTATCTATAAATAACTGCTGCATCAGGACAGATTTGCTACAAAGAACATCTGCTCATATTATGGACCTAGTGCTTCTGCAAGCAACTGAGCGACACAGAAGGGATCTGCTTTTCCTGAGTACAGGAGACGGGATCAAACAGACACTTCAGTATTATAACCTTCCACTAAAGGACAAGCATGTTCATTAACAGCAACCCAGTCTCAGCACATTTCATCAAATCCTTTCTCTCTATCACTACTCACATGCATGGGTAACATCTGTGCGAGCCAGTTGGCTCTGGACAGCTCCTGTGGTTCCTGAAAGACTATTTCTTGGCAGGTTCTGTTTTTTACTCTAATTGAAAGGTTAATCAAATCAGTCATACTTGTATGTTGGCTAAATAAACACACTGTCTCCACTGATGATGAAACAGATGCATTACCATCCACGTTTCCCATGGGGTTCATTTGTTCCATGATCACATTTGGTTTTCTTCAAGCTTCTCCATGCGCTGTCTGACAGCATTTTGGATAGTCTTCATAAGGACGTTTACCTTTCAGATGCTATTGCATTCACAACTCTCAGCTCTTTGGCAAAGCTGTTACATATCCTCAACACTGCTTCATTGTAGAAAACGCGGAAGGTAAAAACCTAAAACAGGTGAGGCATAAAGGCATTATCGAGTCTAGCAGTTTACATTGCTGAGGCAGAACCTGCTAACACGTTCAAACCCAGTTTCTCTCTGCCTTTTTCCTCCGTGCTGAGTTTCATTCAGCAGAAAGCTGTTCAGCCTCTAGAACCCAGTCCTGCAAATTCATCTGGCTCCTGTTTGATTTCATGCACAGTTAAACAACGTCCCTGACTCATTACGTGCCCGTATCTCTTTTTAGCGCTTACATTTGATACACCAATTCATCATTTGTACGGCACAGAGAAGATATGTGGAATCACAGAACAGTTAGAGTTGGAAGGGACCTTAAAGATCGAGTTCCAACCTCCCTGCCACAGGCAGGGACACCTCCCACTAGAGTAGGTTGTTCAAAGCCCCATCCAGCCTGGCCTTGAACACTTCCAGGGAAGGGGATATCCAGCTTCTCTGGGCAACCTGTTCCAGTGTCTCACCACTCTCACAGTAAATATTTTTTTCCTAATATCTACTCTAAATCTCCCTTCTTTCAATTTAAAACCATTACCCCTCATCCTATCGCTACATTCCCTGATAAAGAGACCCTCCCCATCTCTCCTGTAGCCCCCTTCAGGTACTGGAAGGCCATTCATTATAAAGTCTCTCTGGAGCCTTCTCTTCTCCAGGCTGAACAGCCCCAGCTCTGTCTTCACAGGAGAGGTGCTCCATCCCTCTAATCATCTTGGTGACCCTCTGCTGGACCCGTTCCAACAGGTCCATGTCCTTCCTATGTTGAGGACTCCAACGCCGGGCACAGTACTCCAGGTGGGGTCTCATGAGAACAGAGGGGTAGAATCACCTCCCGTGACCTGCTGGCCATGCTTTTGATGCAGCCCAGGATGGGGACACATAGGAAACATTTATTCAAAGTAAAAAGTTTTGGGTATCACATTTCCAAAAGTCAATAAACTACAACAGCTAAAACTGGTTTTAAAGCAAAAGGCTTCCAAAAATTTTTCACAACCTGGTAACTAGTACAATAAAGGAAGTCTCATGCCATTTAAACATTAACAGATTTAGGTAACTTCAGCATTACACATTATGAAGTGCATTTGAGGGGATTAAAAACAAAAGGTGTACCTTTTTTCACAATAAAATAAAAAAGTATTTATGTAATGCATTACTGAAGTTCTTTAGGGTGGGATTTTCTGTATTCTAAAAGACACTAAACCAGTCGGCTAAACTGCTAAAAGACACTAAATTGCTAAAAAACTCTCTGCAGGAGTCTTTTGCCAAGTCAGGTCTTAGAGACATTCTCCACTTCCACTGACAGAGAAGGGAGACCACACTTGCCAGGTAGGTCCAACAAGGCTGAAAAATTTAAATCATTCGCACAACTCATCAGCCAACAAATTAACTCCCACTGCATTCCCTCCTCCTTTTTTTCTTTTTTTTTACTATTTTTAAAAGTTAAAGCATAAAATCATGTCATCAGCTTCCAACCTTATGTCTCTGCATTAAAGACTTCTACTTAATTTACCTCATAACGAAGAAGAAACTGTATTATGGAGAGCTGAACATCACACCAAGAAAAAGCACATCACTGTTGTTAGAAGTAAGTGACCTCTGGGGAAAGTATCATTTTCTTCCATCCTCTACCACACCTTTTTAACCACTGATACACCCAAAACCATCTATAGCCGAAGTATAACAACATTCTTATTTACAACATTTTGTCAGCTTACCAGAAGTCACACTGATGATTTTACCATTCCTGTTATCATCCTGGAGCCCCTCACTGATTACAACAGAAACGAACCCAGAACCAGCAGTAACAGGCAAGAGGCACAGTACTGACCTCTGTGGGACTTCGCTCATCTTGAAATTTACACTCACTGGTTTTACAGCTTCAATTTGTCACTTCCTCAAGCAATTTGTCCAACTGAGGTGTAGGAAGAAAGGCAACAGAATTAGTGGTCAGGTATCAGGTTACCTTTACCTTTTAAACTATAGCACAACAGAGAATTGAAATTAATTTCCCTGTAGAAAGCTTTGCACAAGGTAAAAATAGCATCATACCTCAGTTTAATGATACTGTATTTGTCAAAGCTTCTCTGTAAAATGGTTGTGCATAGAAATACAAAACGTTGGGAAAAAAGAGCATGATCAACTATTGTTTCAAGTATTTTTTTTTATCTTGTATTTTGAATTGCTCTGTGAATGTTCCACAAGGCGCTGCAATACACTTGGTGACGTAGAGAGAAGCGGGCATCTGCAGTCCCCAGCCGGAGTTTAATGGCTTACCGATCAGAGAATATACGCTTTTAGAATAACTTTTTCATCTCTTCCAATCTAAGCTGATAAAAATGGCAAACTCCGATTCTTAAAACTGCGTGTGTCTCAGGAAATAAAAGTGAATATAGATTTGGGAGACTGGTTTTTAATATTTATTTAGCAAAACTCACTATACAAACAAAAGTTATCACAACAGCGTAATCGTGGGTTTATATCTTCTTCCTTCAAGCTATTTCTTTGTTGCAGTAAAAACACATATATACATTTACAATGATTTCCCTTTAAAGCACCGGGACTTCATATATTAAAACATACCTGGTAAAATAATCTTAAAATAATTTTACATTGCTCAGAAAAAGATTTGAGTAATTTACTCTTACCAGAGTGCCATTGTTGCACAGTATTCAAAAAAATGAACCACCACTAAAATATAGAGTAAAACATTTAAAAGTACATTTATTTAAAATGTGGGCAAAATATCAATATAAAAGAAAATAGAGTATAAGAAATAAAAATAAAGTACAAAACATTTCCATCTTCAACATCCATAATTTAATAGATAGCAAGCCCTTTTATTTTTTTACATCCAAATTACACTTTTGGCTGAAGTACCATCATTTACGTTAAAATGTTTAAAAACAGGCTAATCGTGATAGCTAAAGTGGGCTCTTTCAAAATGGTAGTATAATACAAAACATAGTAAATTATGTTTCAGCATAATAAAATTACACATCCTAAAAAAGATGCAGTTTATTTTTGCTTTCCTGCTTTAAACTGCTCATCATCCCTAGGAAATCAGCTGGAAAACAGCATCCACAGGAAGTTTCAGTTGCTTTGTACAATGGCTGAACAGCTAGATTTAATGCTCCAAGGATTCCGAAGCAGTAAGGCATTTTACTATCCATCAAGTAAATTTATATGTACGTTTGTTAAGAAAGAACAACTTTAAGAAATAACTGCAAAATAGAACTTTTATAAAAAACAAACATAAAGACATAGACCCCCCTACTGGTTCCTACACTGCATTTATCAAAGTGTTTATAGTCTTCAGTAAAAAGCTATTTTCCTCATCTGCAAGTAACTTCTGACAAGCATTCTCCTTAGGGACAAGCTTTTTTTTTTCCTATTCCTTAATATTCTAGCATTGTGACCTTCTGACAACCCTGACTCCCGCCCTCCACTCAAGTATTTCATATCAAAAATTAATTCCGCTTTGAAACTACTCTCCTATCAAGTAAACATTACACATCTTAAAATATTATAAATAATTACTTCGTAATTAAGGAAAGCTTTCAGTAAATCACAGCTCCCTAAGGAGCAGACACTCTTTACACAAAAAGGATATGATTCATAATCCAGTGTTTGAGTAAGCACTCCAGTCAGGACAAACTCAGCGTTGTGGACATCTGGAAATATCAAAACAAGCACACATTTTATACCCTACAAACACGTTCTTCCTCATTCTGCATGTGTGTGAGGAGGGGCTGTTCTGTATCTTTCTGGTCTCCACACAAAGGTGTAAGGAATATTGCCCCACTGCTCCCTACTGCTACCCATCACACACTGCACTAGACTTCCAGTGTGTGTGTTTATTTGTAGAACCCCAAGATACGTTGTGTTTATTAACAAAGTGAAAAAGCCCAAATTCTCAATTAATTTAATGAATACCAAGACAGTAATCTTGTCTCAGGCAGGACAGAAGCCTGAGGTTCAAGACTACCCTTCCAAAGATTTATGGTGAGCTGGCTATAAAATACCTGTATTAGGCAAAAAGCTGGATCAGATTTCTGACAGACCACATATTCCTCTATTACTACCTCAAAGCTTCAAAAGAGGTCTACTTGTAGTATAATAACAATAAAAAGATTAAAACAGCAGCAATATTGTTCATATTACATTGATGGCCTATACATACCTATGGCTCTTGCAAAATATTCTCGACATAAGTGAAGATCATTTTCACAGGAAATCAAGATTATCTCAGGCAAACTCTAAACAAAAGAAATGAATTGTAAGCTCAGAATAGCACAGTAAGGTATTACCACTCCATTTTAGAAATGTACCGCTACAGTACTGTGTGCAGTTCTGCAGCCCTCAATATAGGAAGGATATGGACCTGATGGAGCAGGTCCAGAAGAGGGCCATGAAGATGATCAGGGGGCTGGAGCACCTCTGCTATGAGGACAGGCTGAGGGAGCTGGGGTTGTTCAGCCTGGAGAAGAGGAGGCTCCAGGGAGACCTAATCACAGACTTCCACCACCTGAAGGGGGCTAAAGGAAGGCTGGGGGGAGTCTGTTTACAAAGGCCTGCAGTGATAGGACGAGGGGCAATGGCTTCAAGTTGGAGAAGAGCAGATTTAGATTGGATATTAGGAACAAGTCCTTTACTCTGTGGGTAGTGGAACACTGGAACAGGTTGCCCAGGGAGGTGGTTGAAGCCCCTTCCCTGGAGATATTCAAGATGAGGTTTGATGAGGCCACATCAGGCCCTATGCTAATACTGACAAAGATGCGTAACACAAACAACCACCACGCTTTGAATCTGATTTTTAATAATAATAATAATGATGATGCCCCTTCCCAAATCTTTATCTGAAACTGTGCTCTTGCAGCACCAGGTTGGGCCACCGTTTGTTAAGCTAGTCAAATTGGAAGAATGAGATAAATTCAGTACTGTAAATCACAACAATTTGAAAATTCTATATAATATATCATATATTAGCAATACAAGGTCAGGTCTCTGTGAGGCTTGATGAGGCCCTGGGCAACCTGGTCTAGTTGGGGGTGTCCCTGCAACTGGAGGGAGGTCGAACTAGGTGACCTTTGGAGGTCCCTTCCAGCCTGTATGATTCTATCATTTTAGACACTGTACACACCTTATTCTGTTTATGCTCCATGAGTTTTCGAAAAGAAGGTTGTTTAGATAATACTTTTCCTCCTGCACATTCCACAATAGCTTTCATGGTGGAAAGACTGGGACAAATTCCAGGTGTAATGTAAAAATATTTTCCCTAAAAAGAATAAGAAAAAGCCTTATTTTGTTGACTGATTTCTGGTTCTATTACCATGGGATTATTCTCTTATACAATCACAGGGCAAGCTTTCTAAACTGGTGTTGGATAACACACCTTATGACAACGAATCCATCAGCTCTGGAGTTCTTAATTGTCATTGATCTGCTTTGCCTCTAGGGATAAATCACCAGTTTTGATAAATTTGAATAGCATAGGGATGATTATTTCAAGACCTTTGAAGTAGCAACCAGGAAAACTTCAAATGACCGCAGATTGAACTGTGGTTCAGAAAACCCACAAACCAACCACAAAAACCCACAAGGTAAGAAATAATAATAAAAACACCAAAACAAGCAAACAAACAAACAAACAAACAAAAAAAAAAAACAAAACAAAAGTTAGCTGCAGCTTGGTAAAACATACAGGAGCAAGTGACTGCTCCTTGCTTCTTCAAGCACAGGGACATCTCAAGTGTTGCAAAAGCACTTTCAGCTTTTAATTAGCAACCAACTTTCTGACAAAAAATATCCTAATGCTTGACTAAGATTGATACAGGTGATCAGATTAAGTAGGCTATCTGTTTACCAGCTAGGAATAAAATAACCCCACTTTGCTATTTAGACTTCAAAACCGAGAGAAATGTATTATTTAAACATAATAAGAGACATAGATTCTTATTCCTTACAAGCTGTAAAAATACCCTTTTTTAAGTGATTTGCCTTAAGAAAGTTTCAAATTCCGTTACACTGAAGAATCTCTAGCAACTGGGATCTTCAGATGCCTCTCTGCAACGTAACATAGTTTTAACCAGGGGCATGAAAACCATCTTGCATCACCCCAGCAAACAGCCTGGTGGTGACTGCAGTCTTCAAGGAGAATTGGATTATAACTCCCTGAAGCTGATGTGCAAACTCACCCTCTGACACCCATTTTTATGAGCATTTTGACTACGTGGCTACTATGAAAAAAAAAGAGAAAAAAAAGAAAAAAACCCCAAACAAACAAACAAAAACAGAAAAAAAAGAAAAAAGAGAAAAAAGAAGGAAAAAAGAAAAAAAGAAAAAAAAAAAGAAAAAAAGAAAAAAAAAAGAAAAAAGAAAAAAGAAAAAAAGTCCCTTCCATAAGTAGCATTTTACAAATAATAGAGGAATGTTGTAAATTTTGTAAGGGAACAAATACTGAGCATGTTTTATTCACATCTACAGGATTCCAGTCACTTTGAAGGCTTAGACCCATCCCCATGCTGAGGCAGGAAATAGGCATAAAGGAAAAAGTAAAATTTAAAACAAATTCTTCCTTTTATATGCTTGTCTCTTTTATTGCCCTTTACTAAAAAAGCTGTAGTCCTAATGCCAAGAAAACTACATTGAAAAGCTCCAAGTATTTAAATGTTGTTCTAAATGTCTTACCTTGAACAGTGGAGCGACTTGAGCTCTTTTCAGAGACTCTTCTAAGCTAAAGCAGAATAGGACCTCAGCTTCAGCATCTCTGAGCACAAAGTTCTGCTCATCTGAAAAAGAAAGAATGATGATGTAATACAGGAAAGAAAAAACCATCTATGTAACCCAAGATCTACTAGGATCAGAAATCGTTAGTGGGAGGGTGACTCTAAATGGTAAACACTCACTAATTATTACATTATTATAATACTGCCTTTTATTAGGTGTCTTACAAGGACGACCCACAATTACTTGGAGAATAAAAGTGAAACGTGTGTGTATTTTACACTTGTGTATCTAGCAACAACCACAGTCTTATGAAATCCCTTTTGGTAACTTATTGGAGAAAGTTGTGAACTTTTAGTTGCCAATTCTCTACAAAGAAAGAAGCAGAACAATTAAGGTCAAGTTCAAATCACTGTGACAACCTATGGGAGCTCAGAAATTGCCTTCAATTCCTCACACAGCCTTAACAGAACAAACTCTCCATCTATTTCCCTCGTCCTATTATTGAACTGATTTTTCTTTTTTTTTTTAATTATTACTATTAGGGATGGAATTTCTATCTTAACTTCTCTTTCCACAAAACGCTTTGTCAAATATATTTCTAAATCACATTTCATTCAAAAAACCTAAATTAACAGAAAAATAGAAATACAAAATTAAACACAAAAATATAAAAAACACAAAATACAAATCAATAAATTTCAGGAGACAAGTAAAGTACTTCTAGTCCTAGATCAAGAGTCATCCTTCTATATCCGCAGACCTCCTTTATCTTTGTAACAGCTTTCCAATGGATCCATTCCTCAGTTCATTGATGCTGAACCAACAAGTTGTCCTCTCCAGTTATAAAAATGTTTCCTGATTTATTGATTAATTATCTGTAGATTAAAGTCTTTGCAATGGCTACGCAGCAATGTTGAATATTTACTCCTTTCATACAAATTATATAAAAAGCATAAACCAATCAGAAAACAAACAATCAGCCTTTAGGAAAATTTTTGCCATATCCAACACCTTTGTCAAGTAGACTTAAACCATCTTTTTTTCTTTTCTACAGTGAGCAGAAAAGCAGTGCAGACACAAAGTCAACATATTCCAACACAGTTACGATACTACACTAATTAATTTTAATTATTTAAATGCATCTTTTGTATTTCCAACAGTGGCTTAGTTCCTTAAATCTAACATTTTAGAAAAAAGTATTGAAAGCAAAAGCATATGGGGTTTAAAAAGCAATGTAATCAAATCTGCAAATGGCTGCACGAGAAAGAAATATAATGCTTAAAAACATCCAACTACTTAATCACTCTAAAGTCAACTTTTAAAGTATTTTGTTACTTCATTTAATGGAAAGAAACTGTAATAAATCAAATGAAAATTAAATGAAACAAAATGTTCTGTTGAAAAAGAACTTAATAAAAAAAATTTGTAATTTCTTCTCATGACAGCTTTATTTAATGGTACGAACATAACTTTCTACCTCAAGTGAAATACAAACCATCCAAGTATAAGTGTTTAAATATAACATGAGTTATTAACTATGCTGTCAGATTCGCTGTAGACTTAAAATCTCTGCCGTCAAAACAGAACTCTAGAAAACTGGCAAGAGACATTAAAGTCAGAAGTCAAAAATAGACATACGCCTTTCGCATAATTAAGTCAGCAAACCTTGACTTTACTACATAAGTTGATACCAGTTTAACTTACCCACAAACTTCTGGCATTTGAAACACTCTTCTAACCACTCTGGAGTAACTATGTGCTTGACTACAGAAATCGCTGTCAGGAACTTGACAGTTCGGGTCACTTTACTGGCGATTAGATGGGTACATTTCTGGGCAGATTCTGCTACTTCACCTCCAAGGATATATAGTTTCTGAAAGTTGTACAAACACAGATCAGAATGGAATAGTCCTTTCAAAGTGCAGGAAAATTTATTAATCATTAACATCACCTTCAAATAAAACTGAGCTCCTAATGAAACAGTAAATGTAGAAGAATTCTATATAATTCTATATATTCTATATAACATCTATATAACATCATTCCCTTACTATAAGTAATTAAAGGATAGAATTTGCAGCACTGAATATCCAGGTATTTCCATACATAAATTTCATCTGGCAAAACTAAAAGCTACATTCGGTTTTGGGTTGTTTTTCAGCAAGGAAAGAAAAAAGATACCAATTAAAAATTTTTAAGTGAAACATGCTAATAAATTTATGCAAGCAGAAAATGTAACAAATTTATTCTTTTCTGTGGAAGCTGTAATATATTCTGTAGTTACAGTAAACTTAATTTTGCTAGTCTTTTCTTTGGAGAAAAGCAACTCATGAAAAACATTTATTCTTTAAATACACTAGCTCCACATGTATTTTTAATGATATTGAGTAACTACCCCCACTTTCCTTGGTCTACACTACCAAATCCAAACTAATTCTTCAGAGTTTTTATCTTGTCAGTTAAGATACAAGTCATTATCTGAAGGGATTAGCAATACAACTAATCAACTGGTGAAGCATATCAAATTACCATAGATGTTAGTTACAAATAGAGCACTTCCTCTCATAGAAACTTAAAGACTAAAAAAATATTTGGACAGCATTTGTATCTATGAACTATGGATGTCTGATTTTCTATGACAAGCATTTCATATAAAAGAATAAAAACCCCATCAATATCTTTAAACATAAATATTTAACATATTGGGGTGATTTTATGAAAACAGTCATCAGGAGTCACCCAAGCGAGAAGGCCTACTGGTTATTAGAAGCCCTGAGAGATCTCTGGCACCCCTCTGTGCTTCTCTGAGAATAATGAACAAGCAGGATAGACAGGGACAATGTCTTCAGCTTTTCTTTCCCATGCTGGCTTAACTGTCATGGTTTCCACAAAGACGATACGCAAAAGTATTATTCAGTGACCTCTCTGCTATTTATCTCCTTCAGGCTATGTATGAACACATTCCGAACAGCACATTTGCACACCTACGAAAGGCAAAGGCTGTTATTTCCACAGTTAATACATATTCACCTCAAACACTGTATACTTATGAGTGCAGATCTTTTAAGGTTTCCATCCTGATGTTCAAGGACCCCTTTGGGCATACAGGAAAAAAGACCACCCCCCCATCTCAAGGCAATGGGAAGCATCCAGCCTCAGTGAGGTATCCAAACTCTGAAAGGTCCTGATGATATCCCCACTGCCAAGTTTAGATTCAACTTCACAAGCCATGAGGCTGAAATTAATTTCTTACATTTGTGAGACATAGCTGTTACCAAAACAAATTCTCCATATAATTAACCTGGCACCACCACTATAGAAAATGAAGAGCTGACGTTGGAACTTTATGAGACATACTATAAGTGCAAGCTTCAAATGCAAGCAATGCGAGGGGAAAAAACGCCCCAATTTTTTATTACTTCAAAACCAAGTTTAGGTACAATAAAGAAGATATTAGCTATTTTTGAGCACACTGATCAGGCCTCATTTACTTTTAATTAGCAGGAGAAGGCATCAGTGGCAAGATCTTACTTACACTACTGAGGTCAGCAGTTAAAAAAACCCTGTGCCTCAAACCTGAACTAACTTGTGACAAATAACATAAATAAAAAAAATCTTTTGGAACAAACAAGTACTAGTTACTAAGGTTCAAGGACTGACTGGATTTTTTTTACCATTAAAATAACGTTATAAACTATTTAGAGGTAAGTTTTGGTAGAGCTTTATTGGGGAAGAGAATAACATCTCCATGGGAACTTACTATCTCACACCTGCCATAAGCTCTGTCATCAGCTTTCTTTGAAGCATTTGGCATTACAGATAACAAATAGATAACAACTAGTCTTGGGTCTCATCCAGTAGAACCATCACAACTTTTCTTATCTAAATTTGGTCATAAAGTTTGCCAATTTATACACAAACATGGAAGGGGCCTTCTTGCTTTTTAAATAATCATTAACCATTTGTTCCATGTAAGGAACAAACAAGTAGTACACAAGCATGGATTAGCTAACTAAAGCAGAAAAGTTATCAAATAAAGCTCTTTTCACATAAATCTATGCTTTAACCTCAGCCCCAGTAAATACAGGGTTTTCTTCACTAGAGGTATCCCGATCAAATCTCAGATAGCAAAAATTCAACATCAAGAGAAATGTTCACAGATGTTTCCATGTAGTTCACAAGAGATGAGTATGAAAGTCACCTTAATGTACTGTTGAACTTGCATAGGTTCAAATCCTGTGAAGAGCACCATTGGTGTCAGTTCTGGGGTGAGTTTCTTAGTAGGTGGTGGTAGGTCTTCAAGCCTACAAAATCCATGAAATACAGCAGAATGTGACATTTGGGCCCAAAGTTGTGTTATTATTATTGTTTTACAACTACATAAGCACACTCTTTCCACTTTTTAATCAATGGAAGCACTCAGATGAATGAGAATTAGGCAGGATCAATCTTCTGAAGAAAAAAACTGTTATGCTGAGAACAGGACGTTTTTCTCCTGCTTCTGTTCTCTCACAATTCTAAGACTACTTCACTCTGTATTCTATTATTCACTCTCTAGTTATTAATTTATTCCTCCTAGTTGAGTAGCTGGAAATATGCAAAAACCATTGACAGTTATTTCAATTAGAGGGGCACAGGATGGAAACAGACTGATGGCCAGCAGACACTTCTGTGGAAAGGTCACTGCTGGTACTGATTGCACACCCTTACCTTGCTCTTTTGGCCGATGGCTGAAGACTGGATTCATTTTGCTTTGGTTTCAAAGGCAACCTCACACCCTGAAATTAGATCATGTACATGTTTATATCTGAATTGAGCAGGGAAACCAGCTTCTGTTCTGAAAGAAGAAAACTATGTACCAATATTCTCAGCCTATCTTAAAGAAAATTAAACACAAATGAAAAAGACACACTACTGAACGCATACTGGTGTACCTATTGCTTACACAACTGACTCACGAGCAGAGCTGAACATTAACCAAAGCTTCTCCACGAAGCTATGTCAATATTTAAGTGTATACCAAATAAAACAGTGTGGGACTTTTCCCCTTTAAATAAAGGTGGTAAACATAAATGGAAAAGCCAAAGAATTAAATGAGAAAGAGACTGAAACAAGCTGTCCATTTGTCAAATGCATCAAGACTACAATATTCTTCCAGGTGCTTAAGTATCAACAGGAAGTATTGGCATCTGCATTTTAAATGCTCGTGTTCCCTAACTACAGAAAGAGAAGCTCCAGGAGATGCTCAGGTACTCACTAGATAGACACTCCTGACTCTCCAGCCACTAGAGCATTTGCCCAGGAGTAGAGAAACGCAGCTTTTAGGCTCCCCCTGGCCTGAGTAACTTGAAACCACAGCTCTCACTTGCAGGAGCGTTTTTAACCTTTGAATTACAGCTGAAATTTAATGAGGAATGCTACAGGCACAGGCAATATTATTCCAGCCTTGCTGTGAGGACAGGCCTTTGGGAGGACCAGGCCATGGGATTTGTTCCCTGCTCTCAGGGACTTGTGGTTTTATGCTAGACAATCACCAGCAAAAGCAGTCAGAAAGAAAAGCACATGCACTCACTTTTTGATAGACATTTCAACTATGAAATGAAAGTTGCATGAAATGCAAAAGGTAGATGGCATCAACAGTGTGACAGGCAGCTGTCCTTAAAAGAAGACCCCATACTTTAAATCCCAAGGCAAATAGATACACCTACTGTGACGGCAGTGAAATTACCTTGTCTGTCACCTCCACATTATCAGCATTTTCTATTACTAAATTGTTTTTCATTCATGGGCATCATGAGGGGATCTGGATAAGACTACTACCAGAAGTCTCTATTTAATCTAAGTTACAAGATTCTCACTTGACACAGGCAGGAATGGTGCCTACGTAGTAAATACAGAAAGGGAGGTACTAAATGAGGGTTTCTGACCCCTTAAATTCTCTCCATTTGCTACCTAAGACAAAACATAGACCACTCCCTGGTCTGACCAAGTCACACATAGAAGGCACACACACAATTTAAAGATTCAACTGTGTGGAGACATAAAAGGTGGTGGTAACAAACCTAAAACTGAGCGAGTTAAAAGCTATTTTTAATATTAATATGCATACTGAATCTCTTCAAGATTTTTTTTTTAATTATTCTGTCACTAGTAGAATGCATCCTTCTTCGGGAAAATGTGAAGCACACCGATTTTTAAAGGCAGTTAATTTCCTACAAACTGGTTTCCTACAGCTCTACAAAACAGGGGTCTATAAGCAGAAGAATGTTTCGAACTTATGGCCAGGGATATAGTGGTGACCATTTCTAAAGCTGAAAGGTATTAAAATAAAACATAGTGCCCAGACCCTGTTTAAATTATTAGTAGAAATTTAAGTTATGACAGTTATTAAG
The DNA here is from genome assembly GCA_013398155.1 of Pedionomus torquatus. Classification (NCBI taxonomy): domain Eukaryota; kingdom Metazoa; phylum Chordata; class Aves; order Charadriiformes; family Pedionomidae; genus Pedionomus; species Pedionomus torquatus. Next base: position 32,750 of record VZRU01008857.1, read on the forward strand.
CTCCTCTTTTCTAAAAAGTACACAAAACAACTGAGATAAGAAGACATCCACAACACAAGAGGCAGGGCAAAACGTTTTTGCAATACAAAGCATTATCTGACAGTCATCTGCTGTACAAATAAACAGACAGCTCACTAACTCAAGCTGGGATTTACCTATGTCAAGACAGACACTGTGAAAACAGTTATCAAGTACAAATCTGAAATGGGAAGAGAATCTACAGTACAAAATCTGAAATAGTTTTCTACATATCCAGGACAAGGGAACAGTTCAGAAGATAAGCTGCAGTTTCCACCTCAGCTCTTAAGCCTGTCTCATGTTTTGCATGTTTCAAAGAATATGCTAAGTTACAAAACCTAAATGTTTTATATCTCTTTTAAGGTACACTTATCCTATCCTTACTGGTAATTTGTACTGCTGTTACAGCGTTATCAACTATACTTCTTAAAGCAGGCTATATTTTTAGATTATAAAATATGTAGTATATATGCCCATGGTTTTAGTTCTTCCAGTATTTCAAGGAGATGATATAAAGCAGTTCCATCCTTAACTTACAATATTGACAGAACAGATAATGTAACAGAATTCTTACTGATTTTTGGTGCTTTGTCTTGAAAACCTTTACGTGAGCTGATTTTCAGATAGTGTTAGGTATTGACTCAAAAAATCCCAAGCCCTTTCTAAAGTTCTGTTGTAAAAATTGAAGAGTGAAGCACTAGCCCAAGATGTCTCAAAAGCAACCTGATTTTGTACATCATACATTGCAAGTTCTTAGTTCTGCAAAGACTGTTGCTCATGTTTCTCAATCGAAGAGAACGCCAGCAGGCAGTAAAGCCAGGAGGTTCGGTACGGCTGTGTAAGTCCCTCTGGCTTGTTGCTCACAAAATAAAACACTGAAGAGTGTTTTATTATCAATCTTACAAAAATAGCTCTATATATACAATAATTCAACATACCATTAGAAGTTCTGGTGATACCTTTAATGGGACTCTCCAAGCATCTGGGAAATGAAGAACAAAACAAAAATGAAACCATTGCAAAGTTATTTATTACAGAAGAAACACGCTTCTGTTGACTGAACAGGGACATAGACAAATGCTACAAGACCACAGGATTTTGGGACTGACGCTCTTACCTAAAAGGTTCAGAACTAGATGTTGACTAGGAGAAAGCGGATCCTGAAGACTGAATACTGTATACCGACTGTGCTGTATCTGTCGCAAAGCTTCAAAATTTCCTAGCAGTATGTCACAGAGCCACTGCGCATTTACACAGGGTATTCTCCACTCTTTAGCTTTCTCATACTTCAATCCACTGGCCCTTGTTCACAGATGAAGAAAAAACAAAAATTTTAATAACATAATTAAAATAGCAATTACTAATAATAAGCCTAAAATACCAATATTTCTGTGTTGGTCTATTATCTATTTTAACAAAGCAGATACTCTGAAAAAATACTTCTGCTCTTTGTGCTAGAACAAGTCAATTAGGGAAGTACTTCTGCTCTAAATGGAATCAAGTTAGACTTGGATGTAACTTAATTTTCCTACCCACGATATTTTAAAACAATTATTTAAAAATAAATAAATACATATTTTACTTACAGATGATGTAACAGCATCACTTACACAATGTAAAACAGTGGAATTAGAAATTACTTTTCTTTTGCCTGTCTTCAGAAGACTAAATTTATCATGTATCAGCATTCAAGAAAAAACATCACTAAGTTTATTGCTATCAGATTGCAAAATTGATTAAAGTTAACATTCTTATCATGAGCTCTAAATTAGCACCTCACTTTACGAAATGCATTAAGTGGCAATAGGCAACTGAGAACATTGAGTACTGCAGAGATAAACCACTTACTCTTTACAGATGAGAACTGTATTGCTGCGACACAGGTAGCCCGTGTATTTGGCACCCGCTAGGTAGGCCATTAGTTTGAGGTCATCTCTGTCACTATCAACAAATCCCGTCACAGAGATTATCTACAGGTAGAAAGAGACGGTTAACAATAACCGAACATAGATGATACTTACAAAACACTCCCATTGACAGTATTTTTGTGTACTAACTTTTTTACATTACAATGAAATACAGAGCATCCTAATTGGTACATAGGCACTTAATTAAAACTTAGTTTGCAGGACACATAGTACAATTTGAAAGTGGTTTGTTTATACATAAGCATTTCAGGTGTTCGGCACCAGTTCTGACTCAGGAAGAGCCATTTTCTTTCCGCTGGTCAGCTTTTTCTCACTTCCAAGGCTACAAAGACTACAATTTTACTATGAAAGAGCTCACATATAGCTTTCTTCTCGCACATGTCTTGCCTCTTTCTTCTGCTCCTGACTGTATTCAGGGAGACAGAAATGCTTATACTTACCTGCCCTACTCTAACTTTTAAACATCTCCTGAATGCTCTGCTCTACCCTGCCACAAAGCCAAATAAACCATGCCAGCTGATCACAGGTGGTGAACTGTAATTCCATCTCTCCCATTCCTATCCTTAGTCTTGCCAAGTTTTCATTTTTGCCATTCTCTCCTTCTATTTAGGAAGAAGGCAACAGCAATTTTCTTGTTGTTAATAAACTACATTTATTACATATTACATTTATTGCTAACCACTGTGTTCACATGTGCATTGTTGTGTTCTAATATTCCTGGATTTCTTTTCATGCCTTTTAGAACTTGCTAGTAGCAAGGCTGTCATCTTGCACATCTGCATCCAGCACAAAGAAATCCAATGCCAAGACATATTTTGACATCTTATTTCATGTTGTACAGTGCAAGATGCAACCAATTCAACTGCAAGTTTACATTTCAACCCCACAAAATCCAGCTTCCCTGGTGCTCCTCACTGCACAGGCTACTGGAACTGCGACCTCCTGTTCTCTGCTTAACAGAACAGGCTTCTTTTCTCTGGTATTGGCTAGGAATTGACCCAGAAAAATACTCAAAAAATCCCCTAAAAATATCGGGTTATGGTACAAGAAGCATGTACTGTTGGACATGCTGTTAGTCAAAAATTAAGTAGCTTGGATTCCTGCCATCTTGCTATGTACAACTCATGTAATCTTTCACCTCAGTTTCTCAGAGAACAATTCAGACCTGTTACTTCTCACCCCTCAGAACTCAGGTGGATTTACAAAGAACCCTGGATCTCCAGGTAGTATGTACCACATATTCACAGGACCTTAAGAAGGTCTTCTGAGACAAAATTGTGTATTTTGCTTTGACTAAGTGCTTTCTAGCTGTATTTTAACTGCTCGTGTAATGAACCAAGCATTTGTTAGAAGCAAGCTTTTTCTTCTTACGTGTTGAGAGCATGGCTTTCCTCCTGGTGGAAATGCCACTGGAAAATGAAGGGCTCGATGAGGTGGTACCATTTTCTTCTTCTTCAAGATTGAGTTCAGCCAATGTGCTGTAATACATCTCTTCCTTTCTCTTAAAGCCTATGAATACATGTGGAAACAGCTTTTAAAAAACAAAACACATCTTTATTTTATTTTAAACTCTTCCTACAATACCAAGCTTCGATTTTAATACTTTGTTTCCCTCTACTTTTTCATGATCCCTCTTCTCATAGCATCTTCCTTAGAGTTCTCTGGGATAAAGCTATTACATGCATTATGAAAGTCTGTTATACCATAAACCACAAGTCATAAAAAAAAAGAAAACTCTAATTTTATACTTACAATCCAAGCATGAAGCAGCTACTGGAAAGCTCTACTCTTCCAGTAATCAAATGAGAGCATGCATGGATACACGTTCCCAGTGTGCTTACCTGAGCATACATGTTACTGACTTGGCTTTCACAAAGAAGGTGGGTACATCTGCTTGTAAGGGTAGGATCCACTGTCCCGCCATGCGCTTGAATGATCTGGTAAGAGAACAAACCCAAAACTTCTAATGTATGTAACAATTTTAAAGTTACCCTAAGAAACAAACTGTCTTAAATTAAAGTCTGCTCTTTAGGACAGCGCCACCATTAGCACCTTTCATTGAAGAGTTATCCCCCTCCCAAAAAGGCTCATTACCTAGCTTAAAAATATTGTCAAAAGAAAAAAAAATGGAGAAAATAAAATTAAATATGCATCTTTTCAATGAGATACAAAAGGTCTATTTTTTTTAGAATCAATTAAAAAAATATATAAACAGAAAAACCCTGCTCATGTTTTTTTTCTTTATTTTTGCAGTATAACTATTAAACAATTTTTCATGAACTATTCAATTCTATCTTAGCAATAAACACAAGTGCTGTTAAAAATGTCAACAGCTTACTTGATTATGCAAAACTGAAGGGAAAATTCAACTATAAAATCCATCAGAAGTTTCTGAAGAACATCAAAGTCCTCTCTTTTAGGAAAGGATACAATCAGATTTTTCTGAAAAATAGAAGTTGGCAAAAAATAGAAACACTCTATTCCTCCATCTCTTTCACTCAGGTGGATACCTCATAGGCTACTAAATGCCAAAATTATATGCAAAAAAAAAAAAAAGTCTTTTTATACAATCAAGTTAGAGAGCAATGCAGTATTACATTTGCTGCACTACAGCTGCCTGATTAAAAGCATTATTAATCAGGAAATAGTTAAGGCTGCAACTTAATTAGCTGATATTCTGACTAAAAACCTAATTCAACCAGGCTTCACATGTATAGAAAGTTCATTATTTATTCTGGTCAGCTGCAGTGGAATAACATTTTTCAAGTTGTAACACAAACATTACACAAAAGGGTGTCTAAAGAAAAGTGCTGAAATACTTCCAATGATTTCTTTAAGAATTTAGTTACTATGACATCATTTTATCACAGATTTTAAAAATACAGGTAAATCTTACTCGTTTCCAGGTCGCTAAGAGCTGTTTGTCAGACATCTGTTCTGGGTAATCAGCAATTGCAAAGACACAGCCCAGCAGGAAATACTCTTCTGGAACTAGAATAGTTTGGCACAGAAAAGAACAAAAAATTAAACACTTCCAAGTCTGAAGAGTTCATCTCAGAACACATTTGCTACACTAATCTTTCCTCTTAGCAGACTATAAACATCATTCAATTTTGAAGTAAATCTTTCCTGGAAAAAGCAGGATTCAAAGTTTCAAAGCTGACAGCCACATCTAAAGGCACAGTTCGGCTCAGGGTTTGTTTTTAATTTGGGTTTTTTTTTTTGAAGGGGGGCTCACGGGGAAGAAGGAAGCGGCACCAAAAGGAAAACGTAAGACAACAACTTACTCTTTCATACAGATCAGCTATGAAAAGTCAAAACAATCAAAAAGCTTTTAGTTCTAGTAGCATGGACAGAATTCAAAGTAAGGTATGACAACTTTCTATCCAATACTGAATCCTCTTTAATTTATTAGTATTTCCTAAGTCATAGAATCTGTCTTTCCAGTTGTGCTGTTTGACAACTTTCCCCTCTCTTCCAAAGGAAAAAAAAATATTAAAAAAACTATGGTATGCATAGATGTTCTCACAGCATAATTTATACGCTAGTGGCATAAAGTGTATATTTGAAAAGAGAATGTTCTCAGTGTTGTCATGCTTTTCAGATTTCTGGATCATTCTTAGTTATAACTAAAATCTGTTTGCCTAAAAATTAGTGAAACAGGTTCTGAGCCATGAATGGCATCGGAAAGTGTTACCATCCCACATGTAAACACAGCATTATTTTTTGATATTCTAACCCACATTGTGTCATATCATTAGCTGCTTTTTCCAGGACCAGAAGGCAATAATTACTAACTCTCTGCTGCTGGATCGTGCCCAAAAAGCGGCTGCTGTTGCAGTTGTTGCTGGTGGTGCTGTGGCTGCTGGGCTGCAACTTGATGCTGTAGTGTTTGAGATGTCTGCGTTAAGTGTTGCGTGGCCTGATTCTGCATTTGCTGTTGCTGATGCTGTTGGTGTAATCGCTGCAGGTGCTGCTGTTGCAACTGCTGCTGCTGCATTTGCTGCTGCTGATGTTGTAGCTGCTGTTGTTGCAGATTCTGTTGCTGTAGCTGCTGCAGTTGTTGCTGCTGTAGCTGCTGCTGCTGCAACTGATGGAGCTGCTGTTGCAAAGCATGCTGCTGTTGGAACTGGAGCTGTTGCTGGGGTCGGTGGAGCTGCTGCTGAGCATGTAACTGCTGCTGTGGAAAGGGAAGCTGCTGCTGTGGGAACTGGTGCTGCTGATGAACCTGCTGTTGCTGCTGCGGAAACTGATGAGGCTGCTGCTGTTGGAAAGTCTGCTGGGAAATCTGAGGCTGTTGCTGCTGCTGCTGCTGGAGCTGCATAAGTTGTTGAGGTTGAAGGTGTAGAAGAGGATGGTGCTGTTGCTGCTGTGCTTGATGTGACTGCTGTAATAAATGTGTCTCTGGTGTTAGTTTCACTTGACTAAACAGCACCGCATTTGGATGTCCCTGTTGGCTATGATTTACTTGTTGTTCTAAACTTTTTGTAGGTGCTGAAAGTGATTGTAATATCTAGAAAACAAAGATTAGTTTTGTGACCTTTTTGTTGCCATTCAGTTTTTAAAAATATTTAAAGAACTACTGGGAGAAAATTCTCAAAAGTAAAGGACCCTATCCTTAAATACATTGCGAGCTAAACAAAAATATTTAACTGTTAACAACAAAATGAAAAGAAAGTACTTACATATCGAAAAACATGGACCTACACGTGGCTCCTAATATCAAGCAATGCACATCTTAGCAAAATTTAAGATAAAAACCCGTCCCCTGTATTATTGATGGTATCTCCAATAATATAACAACTAACACTATATTACTAATTACACTGATAACTCAATCAACTATAATATCCACTTTACAATCCTGTTGGCCCATTAAGTTCATAGTTTAGTTCCATAGACCTATTTTCTTTAACTTAAGAAACTGCGATTAACACCTCTACTAATAACTGCTGTTTGAAACATGGAACTTAATACAGTCTTGCTTTCTTTTGAACCAATTCAGGAATATTTAACTCTACTTTTTAAACTGAATCTCAAAAGGCAAAGAAAGACACTGATTTGATGAGCACTAATACCTTCTTGGGAAAGAAACCCACTAACCAACCGATACTTAAGAATAATAGATTTTAGGTTTATCCAAAATGCTAAAGTAATCTAGAGCTTAATTTTAGATGTATAACTCACTGTTAAGGGAAAAATCATTTCACACTAAGCAGACACAAGGTAGCAAATGAGATTTTAAAACATTAGAAAATGGAAAATAAGGCAAATTCCTAACAGATTAGGATGAGTTCTACTTAATCATTAAGACATTTTAATATAACCTACCTCTTCAAAATTAGAATCTAGAGCATTAAGAAACTCTAGACTTACCATTCTTAGTATTTTAAACCTAAATTTAGCTTTGATGAGTCGTGCAAAAAGTTGTTTCTTTCACCCACACTATTTCATCACATACAGTGTAAACTTCAGTGATGTTTGTGTGAGAGGAATCAAAGCACATCACTAAAACACAAAGCCAAATGACTCCATCCTCTGAATGAGACCTCCATCTTCATTACAGGTGGCTGAAGTGTGTTTTTACAATGCACTTCAAAACACCTTGGGTTTCATCTAAGTAATTCTGATATTGTTGGTACAGCATATATTTACAACCACAATTATGAATGCATCATCCATCCCTCATCTCTAGACAGCACTATAGTATAAACATTCAATAACTAAAAATAACATACACAAAAAGAATGTTTCCATGGCTCAGTATGAGGAGAGGTCTTCACGCTGCTCTCCACAAAAAGTCCCAAAAATCAAAATTACATAAGCTTCAGGACATATATTTCAAAATAAAGGGATAAAACTTTCAAAAGTATCCTAGGGCTCTATTCAGAAAGTAACTTTGAATCTGCAAAATGCCTTATTATTACAGATCTTACCATCTGGAAGAAATCTGAGGTTCAAATTAAATACTAAATTTCCAAGATTGTGCACCAAAACACGGAATCCACCCAAGACTGGTACCCAAGCAGGATATAAAGCACAATTTAACCGAGCCAGAGGGAAGTTGTCAGGAGAAAGGTAGATTTGTTATTCCTCCCTCTATGAAGCAGACTCACAATTCTAAGATGCAGTGCTTTTCTCCACATGCTGGAGGTAGCAGGGCAACCTACCCAGCAACCTGATTCAATATTCGGGAACAGCTCTCACATACCACAGTCCCTAGTCTAACTGACTTCTGGAGAACAAAGTCTAGCTGAAGCACACTACCATCAACTGCCCTGTAGCTCTGTAAATATTGCCTACAGAAAAATACTTCCCCAGAAAATACTACTAATGTGTATTTGACAGCACAATAACTGGGTTGCAGATGTGGTGTTCAGACAACTTACCAACGCTGGGCAACCCACCAGGACTTTGGCAGTTCTGCTCAGTCCTTGAACAATTCAAGGCACTGAGAAAAAGGAATCTAAGACTCAATTTTAAAAGGAAGCCTGTGTTTCCATTTCATATTCAGCAGTCACATAGACAAGAATGAAACAATATTTCTGAGTGACTCCTCTTTTTGTGTTTAAGTACTAGCTGTAAGCTTCTATATTATTCAGGCACCTTTGAAAGTTTTACCATCAGATGAACATCCAAATAAATGCACCAGTACAATTATTTAAGTAAAAGATATATGTAACATTTACCAGCCCCTACTTTTCTCACGTTCCCTTCCCATGAACGTCTCAGAATTTCAGTGCTGCTAGTTATTTCAGTGCATGCTTGCTCATTTTTTATTTTCTTCTAAAAATAAATCCAATACAAAAGCTGCAATTATTTCAACTATACGAGTGGCATAATATCTTGTAAGTTAGGGGTCCTGCATCATAATCCTGACTACACTATATAACAACTTAATGATGCCCAGCAGAACAACATGGAACAGAACTGAACCTACCGTGAGAACAATCCATTTCATGGTTTTATGTGTTTACAGCACAAATAATTCCTTGCACTGAATAAAAAGCTTGAAAGGTATGAAATCAGGTTTCCTGAACTAGCCAAATAATTCTAAATTAATGAATTATTTTTTTTGCTCTTACCAAAAATCAATACCGAAAGTCTGAACCACGCAACAGTTAAACACAGCTTTAGTGTTTCAAACATTTTTTCCAAATGCATTCTTACTTATGTGAACCTGCTAGGAATGAAATTACTGTGGGGAGGTTACTAATCTGGCCTCAACTTATAAGAAATATGGAGAACTTTTAATTCTTTGTACATTTAAAGAAAAATAGACAGAAATTGAAGTTCTTGGATATGATAGTTCCTAAGAAAAAGTCCAATATCTTATAAATGAAAAATCCAACACTTACATGTGCTACATTTGATGGTCTATTAATCTGCTGAATATCAGCACTATTAGTAATATTCCTTAATGTCCGCACGGCTGGACTCCATGTAGCCATCATTTCTTGTCGATCAGAACTTTGGGTACCTTGGACTGAAGCCATTAGATTGCCTCTCAGATCTGGCGGCAAAATATTACCTGGCACTGGTGGGACATTGGCACATAAATTAATTAACCCAGAGTCTTTCCCTTGAGGCAACCTACGCTTTGCTGTGGAAGCCTGCGGGACTTCAGCTGGTGTCCAATTCAAATTCCTTTCTTGCTTTTCTGGAGAGGAATCTGAAGAATCATCAAACATCAGTTCCCCTTTTGCCTTGTCAGCAGTAGTAGATTTTGGTGAAAAAACTTGATCACCCAAAGGTGATCCTTCTCGAGAAGATGCTGGGCTTGATAATTTCTCATCAGTGCTAGCTTCATTTTGAGAATCTTGTTCTTCATTTTCTGCTTCTTCTTCCTCTTCCTCCTCCTCTTCTTCTTCCTCCTCGTATATAATTAAACGAGGATGATAAGGAGTCTCTTCTTTTTTAGTCTTATCAGCTACAGAATCCAGTACCCAGTCTGGTGTCACAATTTTAATGCTGTCCCGTTTACAAGCACATTCGTATTTTTCCTGAAAAAAAGGGAAAGATTTCATTTATAGATGGAAAATCCCAAACAACTTTTTTGGGGATAGGGCTGGAACAGAGAGAGGCAGATAACAAGAGGCCGTCCAGTAACAGAAAGTGACCTCTTCCAGAACCCAGAGGACAAGCTACATCACTGTGTGCAACCACAAGTTCCAAGTCATAAACCCAAAAACCTCCACACTGGCAATATAAAGGACTCAATGGGTACAACTGTTGAAGATCCAAGGCTTCACTTGCAAATCACCACTACCCAAGTTCATCTCAAACCCATTCACCAAAGGATTCAAAAATCACGAAAACTGGTTGTGAAAAAGCCTTCAGAACTCCAACAGCTTGGAACATCACAGGCAATTCCAAGATGCAGATCATAGAATCATAGAATGGTTAGAGTTGGAAGGGACCTTGAAGATCATTGAATTCCAACCCCCCCTGCTGTGGGCAGGGACACCTCCCACTAGAGCAGGTTGCTCAAAGCCCCATCCAGCCTGGCCTTAAATACTTCCAGGGATGGGGCATCCACAACTTCCCTGGGCAACCTGTTCCAGTGCCTCACCACCCTCACAGTAAAGAATTTTTCCCTAATATCCAATCTAAATCTCTCCTCTTCCAGTTTAAAACTAAATGATTATTAGGTAGACATTAAAGTGAATCTAAATACAAATTATACTTACATTTTCTCCATGAAAAAAAACCAAAACAAAACAAAATTAAAAAAAAAAAACAGTATGAGAAAGAATATAGGGAAAAATCACTTCACAATGAAGTAGAGACAAATATTTACAAGGTGATCACTGAAAAAAAATGCACTCCATCAGGGATCCAACCAGTTTCTGATTTGTGTATTTCCCATGCACCTTCTCAGAAGCTGCAAACTGTAAGGTTGCCCTCAACTTGTATGTTACAGTTCTGCCTAGGTACTGTCAACAAAAGGTTAAAACCTTGACAAGGTAGAAAACTTCATCCTTCCCTCCTTCCTTATCAGTTCACCATTTGAATATGTATATAGACACTAAACTTTCACTGTTTCCTTTTCTAAATAGAAATAGACAGAGAAGCAGTGCTCTAGCTATTTAAAACACACTCTCTGATGCAAACTGCTCACAAATATGGAGCCAGGGAAGAAATAAAACTTATTTCATAAGATTTGAAATAAATTTCAGGATCTAAAAGTGATTGAACTGGGATTTTCTTTGTATGTCAAACAATGTGAAATTAACAACCAGCACATTCAGAGGAAATGAATTTAATTTAATTATTCTCTTAGCGTTATTTTCTACAATGAAACCGTCATTCATACACAATAAAGAGATTACAAATGAAACCAAGTTTATTTGCAGATACAAATTTTTAATTCTTTCTTTGTGGTGAGAATTATTAAGAATCTTGTTTTATCATCTTATGTCTAGTCAAAGCAATCATTTACGTCTTCACTAGTGTCAAAACTGTTCTCACCATGAACTGTTGCAGATTCCCTTGTAGCAGTGTGTCAGAGCAGTAGGACTAGAATCATTTTAAGTAATCATCCTATAGAATTCTTCCCATTCAATGATTATGAAAATTAAACAAGTTATTTATTTTATCCTACAGATATGAAATCTTAATGTGCTTTCTTCAGTTTCTTGACTGGCAAGCTGAAGACAACACCCTTTGCTCTAAAAAGCTTACGATTTAAGAGAACATTTCTTAAATGTGTAACATTGCTTCTTGAAAACATCATTTTAGGTATAAAAGCTCTTTGTCCAAGCATTGCATTTTGTTGTGGTGGTGGAGACAACTAGGGTAGCATTCAGTACACACTTCCAACTTCCACCGAGGAATGACTGACATACTACTAGCCACATCTTCTTCTCTATCTTAGTATTAGACTGTTTACATTAACTCCAAAATAGTAAAAGGGTCATTGGTGGGACAATAATATACTCAAATTTGTATAAAACAACATGAAAAACTTGATAAAGTTTTACAGATTTATGTAAGGAGGTAGAGAACCTAATTTTTAGAGTTAGATTCAAATAAGTAACCTGTGTGATCCACTCCACTGATTGGAAATTTAAAAAAAAAAAAAAAAAAGTGATGGAAATGTGCTCATGTTATTAAAAAATAATAAAAACAAAACACACAAACAAAACAAGAAACTTGCTCCACCCACATTAAAGAAAAGCATCCAAGCAATTATTTTAAAGTGAGACAGAATTTAAGTATTTTCAGTCTCTGAACACACACACACACACACACAAACACTAAATCATTACAAACAGGGGAGTATCCAAACACTTCATAAAGTTTCAGTCAACTATTACAATGAAAGCACGACTAGCATTACAGAAGAGAAGGCTATTCTGATATGCTCAATGCTGCCTTTAGTTATCTGATCTCTGCGATTCAGTTTCTCCACCTGCATAAAGGCAGCAACATTTGACTTCCTACACAGGAATAAGAAATCAAGTGACAATACTGAATTAAGAGGAGCTATGGACTGAGGGTAGAGAGGCCTTATAGAGACATCTGCATAGACTAGAGAGCTGGACAACCACCAATCGTATGAAACTTAACAAGAGCCAGTGCCCAATTCTGCTGCTGGAACGGGGTAATCCTAGTTATACGTACAAACTGGGGGACAAGAGGCTGGAGAGCAACTTCACAAAAAGACATCTGGGGGGTTGGGTTGGTGGCAAGTCAAATATCAGTCAAGAGTGTGCCCTGGCAGCTAAAAGGCACAACCATGGCCTGGGGTCCATCAGGCACAGCACAGCTAGCCCAAAGGGAGGAGACTGTCTCACTTTATAGTGCAGTGGTGTGGCCACACCTCAAATTCTATGTGCAGTTCTGGACGCCTCGGTGTATGTAAGAAGGACATCAAACTATTAGAGTGTGTCCAGAGGACGGTGAACAAGGTGGTGAAAGGTCTGAGGCCAAGACTTACAAGGAACAGCTGAGGGTTACTTGGCTTGTTCAGCTTGGAGAAGGCTGACAGGTTCTCTCACCACTGACGGGTGGCCTTATCGAGTTCTACAACTTCCTCAAGGGGGGTAGCAGAGGGGAGGTTCTGATCTCCTCTCTCGGGTGAGCACGGATAGGACATGAGGAAATGGAATGAAGCTGAGTCAGGGGAAGTTCAGAATGGACATCAGCAAAAGGCTCTTCATTGAGATGGTGGTCAGTCACTGAAAAAGTCTCCCCAGGGCCACACCAGCAAGCCTGTCAGAGTTCAGGGAGCATCCAGGTGACACTCTTAGTCATACGGTTTAACTTCCAAGTAGTTCTGCAAGGAGCAGGGAGTTGCATTCAATGATCCTTACAGGTCCCTTCCAATTTGAGAGAATCTATGATGGGAGTGACTAGAAGTATGGCTACTTTATCAGCAGCTGTACAGCAATGTTGAATGCTGTTTATCCTACCATCTCAGGTAGGATAAGTGAGTCACTAAGAGGAGTGACTTGAGGGATTTTCAGAGTCCTCTTTTAAGAAAAAAACAAAGGAAAAGAACCCATTCCTCCTCCTGCTCTCTTTATTCCTCTCTCCCTTATAACATCAAAGGGCATTTAACACAGTATTTCAATTTTGACCTTCATTTTTCTTCACTGATTCTGCATTTACAGATTTACAAATCACAATCGCTAATTATTATGACATGTCAAAATTAGGTTAAAATAAATAGAATAAAATGCTTTATTCAACCAGAAATACAAATATCGATAAATCAGCCTGAATTAGCCAGGCTTAAAGCCACGCAGAAAAAGAAATACAAACTGAATAGCTACAATGCATAGCTGTGTTGAATGTAGCTGTTCGAGACTAACCACCAGTCTTAGGAATTCTAACTTCAGAAAGATGGAAAAATTTTTATTATTCAAAAGCAAATGAGAGCTATAAAAAGAATTGTATATGTAATAAACTCTTACCCCCTTTGGCTCAGGCACAATCAAATGAGTACACTTATTATTGAGGCTCAGCTGGCAATTCCCTCCATAAAAAGTAATCAAAGCCCACAGCGTACTCCGGTCTTCAGATGAAACCTAAAAGGAAGGTAAATAAGCCTTTTAGTTTTATACAACCAGCTGCCTTTTGCTCAAAGAACCCATGACATACCATTTACAAGTCTAGCTAATGTATCACTTATCACTTTTAAATACAAAAATAACATGAAACTTAGGGGAAAAAAAAAAAGGGTGACAGGCACACCAAGACATTAAACTGATTTTTAACCTGCACAGTGAAAAAGAAAACATTCATCACTCCCATAAAACTCAACACTAATACATTGCCTTCCACAAGAGAAAAAAGTTAGTGAGCAAGCAAACACAAACTATTTATTTTAGACAAACTGTTTAAATTCATTAAACAGAATTTCAAACAGCCCAAATTAACAGCCTGTGTAAAAACAGGACGTGTTTATTTCTAACAATTTCTGTCACAGTGACATCCGCCCCCCCCCAAGAAAGCCACATGTATTTATTTAAGCCATTAACCATTCAGAGTTAGTGGCAGTATTATAGGTATACTTTGTTAAAAAGTCTAAAGCACCAATACCTGTGTATACCATTAGCACCAAGGGCCCTATCCTGTCCGTCTGCACACCAACACTGGTCACCACAGATCTATAGAGCTGGCTATCAACACCTGCCACTGAAACACCACCTTTCTACTTACTTTACACACTGGCACCCTTGTTAAGATTTCAGTGCACAAGTAGGTAAAACCTGTTGAATATTGTGTTAAAGCAGAAACAGAAGAACAGGAGCAAAGACTTTATAGTTTTAGTGTACTCTGCATTGTAGTCACCATATGGCTGAACACAAGATAAATTTCTGGTTGAATGCTCACAGTCTGAAATGTTAATGCCCTCATTTTCAGTGAAAAACTGTCTTACATGATAATTCACCTAACATACAGCAAAGAAGTCTTTATACAACAGAAGAAATTGGTGTCTCTCCTCAAAAAAACAAAGCATAACACACATACTGTACACTGGAGTAGACTGAAATATGGTTCCCTTCTTACCTGAGAGAGACAGGCAGTGACTCCAAAAAAGATCTGACACGATTCTGGAGAAAAGCCATTTACACTGGAAAGCAGGTGTCAAGGATGCAAAATAATTTAAATCAGAGTTTCCCGGTGAACGTTAGAAAGAAGTTAAATAGTGTGCATTGTACTTCTCGGGTATTATCAAGTATTTGACCATTCAAAACCTTCTGTCTTTAGCAGCATGCTACCTTTTTCCAATTCAGGTTGTACACAAGTGGAAACTGGATCAGAACACCTCTAATATTATGACTGATTTTGGTAACATTACAAACTTGCCTCATCCCAGAACTTCTCCCTCAGGTCATCTCAGGATGCTAAACACAGGAAGCTTAGCTTATAACAATCGAGTCATTGTCAAGAGCTTTCTTTCATTATCAAGTGTTTAATTCCATCTTTAAAATACAGGAGAATCTGAAGAAGGATTCGAGGAGCTACTGGGAAAAACGATCTGAGAAAATATCACACTGGGATGTAAAAACAGAAACACAGCCTGAAACTAATAAACTAATATGAAGTTTTCCACAATTCTTCAAAATTCAATGAGACCTCTGGTAGCAACGTGTATTTTTTTAGGAGGTATGAAAGAGACAGATAAATGAAACAGCACGCAAAAAAAGAGCAGCAAGAATTTTTACAGACCTAGTAAACACAACTTAGAAAAGGAAAATGAAAGGCCAGAATTGATGTGCTAAGAAGGTAAGACACCACATCTTCAAATCCTTTAAAGGCTGCCAAATGAAAAGAGAAGTAATTTGTTCGCCCTGTTCAGAACGGCTCAGATAAATCAAAACAAGGTTAGACTGCAGCATGGTAATGGGGTTAAATTCTAGGAACACAATAGTGAAGTGACTGGGGAGTAAGTCAATACAATAGTAAGGTGATTGGGGAGACTATGAAATTTCCACTAGAGGAAGGGTTTTGTCAAACAGCAGAGCACAGCGTGAAAGAAGTGACCTGGGAGAGACAGACAGACGAGCTGACTTCTGTAACTTCCCTCCCTTTTCTGTATTTTCATAGGATTTTGTGTTTAAGATACACACATACCTTGTTACAAAAAAAAAAAAAAAAAAAAAAAAAAGGACTAGAGAAACAGATGTGTGCTGTGTTACAAGTACACACTGAGATTTTTGTAATGAAACAATATAATTTACCTGGTGCTGTTGACAGATGCACCAGCAA
Organism: Pedionomus torquatus; assembly: GCA_013398155.1. Classification (NCBI taxonomy): domain Eukaryota; kingdom Metazoa; phylum Chordata; class Aves; order Charadriiformes; family Pedionomidae; genus Pedionomus; species Pedionomus torquatus. The sequence continues at coordinate 48,919 of VZRU01008857.1, forward strand.
TACTTAAATTTTGAGATGCTGAAGAGACAACGTATTACAAGCTGACAACAAAGCCCAGAGCACTTTGACACTTCAGAACAGATTACTGCCATTATCCAGAAGGCTCCAAGAAGTTCAAATCTGATGAATGTCCTAAATTTCATGGTGTTGCTCAGCATCTCATCTAAGGTAGAGATTCAGTACTGGATCTTTCAAAAATGTACAGTTGTCTACTCCCTGCCTTAGCATCTGCTCCTAGCACATAAAGCAGCAACAGCTCGGTATTTAACTCTTATGAGGTTCAGTTTGACTACAGCTTGTACTCTCTAAAGAACAGAAGTGAAAGAGACACTCTTTAAAACAGTTATAAGCAGCACAACAGTAAGGTTCCAAGTTGGTCTTCAAAACAAAAAAGAGGGAATGCAACAAACTCAGGGTTTTTTTTCTCACCTCCCAGCAACAAAAATTCAGAAGCGCTTGGACCCTCTTTCATCTGTACAAGACCATGGAAAAATAATCCTTCCTCATTACTTCTTTTGCTGCTATCAAGAGAATTAATTAAGAAATCATCAGCCCTATTTATGACATTGTAACTAATGTTTTTTGCAGACAAAATTTTATTTCCTTCTTCAGGAAGGCTGCTTCCAGACTCCTTTTTCTCATACTTTCCTTCAACTGTGGGTTAAGTCTGATTTGCAAACATCAGTTTGGAACAGGAAAACACCCTGCTTTCTGAAGTTCCCCCGAATGAAAACAGCTTTCATGGTGGAATGTTAAACTGTAATTATAAGAAACAGGGAAAAATTATTATGCTTCTAAATTGCATTAAATCTTTCTACAGTAAGCTTCACCTTTAACAACTGACAAATGCCCATCAAATAAATAACAGAATGATAAGCAAACAAAATCTTTAAGGCTCTTATCAGATCCAATCCATATATCTAACTGATAAAAGATGTTTCTTTTGGACTTGCTTCTTCAGTAAATTCAATGACAATTCTTCATTCAGTTCAATGACATCTGAAAACCAAAATATAAACAAAAGACGAAAAGTGGTCCAAAACCAATCAACTGGAAAAAGTAAGCTTTTCCTGTTAACTACATTTTTTCATTATGGTAGTACCTAAATCCTTAATGAAAAGCCGGATGCCACGGCACTAGAAGTCGTAAAGAGTCTGAAACAGAACAAAGTTAAGACTTAACAGCCCATTTTAGTGAGCACTATAAGGCTCAGGATAAGATCAAAACCCACCAGGTTATCAGGACATGAAGGGCTAGAAAGAATAAAGGACACATTTATTGCTGTACAAAACTTCCTTCTTCCACGCAACCCAAGAATATGATACTACTGAGACCTGGTCTTTTCATTTGGCCATTCCTATCTACCCACAATAAAGACTTCCTGAGCAATAGCCATTCAGGGCTTCATTCACACATTTATTGCTACAATTTAGTTATGGACTGCATCACTCAATGGTTTTATCTGTTGATTTCTCTTCTGAGCATGTAATATCATCAGCTCTTAGAGCATCCTTTTAAAAAAATATGGTTTCAGACAGAAGACCAATTTTCTAATAGTACAACTTCTTCATGGGAAAGAATAAGACTTATGATGCAATGCTAGATTACTTAAGCCTGAAAATGTCGCTAATTCCAAGCTATTCTATAATGTTTTTCAGTCAGTCCTCAGGAACAGGGAGAAGGCTTACAGATGTGTGATACAAACAACCGTACATTCCCATCCTGAGGATGAAAAGAGCAATAAACACATTTACTATTTCCAGATGCAAAACACAAACATCACAACAATTTTAATACATGAGTAGCTCTGCTAATTTGAGTTCTCCTGTGTAATGTCTGGTGCCTTTCTTTCATTTGCAAGCCAAGTCATTAATGGAAAACTTTCTTCTGCTTGGGTCAGAAGACTATCCGTAACTATGGCAAGTTTCATACTAACTGCTGAATCCTATCCCACACATTGATTATTGTGATCCAAACAGTTTCAAAGACCTTGCTACATCTTTTTTTATCTGATTAATTCAATGTTTTTTCTTCCTAGAGTTCACCCCCTGAGCTGAATTCTCTTGGGGAAGTAGAAAATATACAGACAATTTCTGAAGTAGTCAAGACACAGCAGAATGCAAGAGCCCATACACTGAAACACTGGGTATAAACCATGAATTCTTATCACTGAAACACATTAAGATCTGAACTCCTAATACAAACACCTGGATTCTTACATTTACCACCTCTTTTTCCATTATAGATATAACCACCTGCTAACCCAAAATGAGTTCTCATGCCTGACAGCATACATCCCTAGTCCTGGCATTCTCTGTGCAATCATCCACTCATATCTGTACCAAAATGTATTACTCTGCTTCCACTTCTCCACACACACAATCTTTATTGTAAAGGACCTGACAAAAAAATGCATGAATTTTTTTCAATAGTAGCAACCATTATTACAATTCTCATGATCCAAATTAAATAAAAAACACCAAACCTATGGAGAACATAAAGATGAAAGAGTAATAACTGACAAGAAGATGCATATGCCATCCATTTGCAAGAATATATGCTCCAAACAAGTTAAGAAACACAAACCTAGCCAAATATGAACAACACGAGTCTAGCAAAGGCAAGGACAGCCCATCCCAAAAATGGGAACACTAACACTATCTGTTAGCAAAGTGTTATTTATAACACAGTGTCAATATGAGTTATTGCGTATTTATCACTTGATTTATTCTGGTTCTAGAAAAGGCAGAACTGGCCATCCAACTCTGAGCCAATATCTGCCCACTTACTGTACTCCAGCATTCTTCCTGGATCCTCACAGTTAATTATCAACTTCCAACTAAAATGTTTTGAGTACATTTGATGACAGTTTTCTTGTGAGTGCCTATTAAGCATCCAAAAAGCCAGAGGGATAGGAAAATTGATGTAAGACAAAGAAGCTCCAAGTAGACTGCAATCTTGGCAAGCAAACCACAACCTATCATTTTAAAAATTTAAGCTGTACATACTTGAAACAGTCTTTAATCCCTTGATGGTATCTACTGTAACATGTTTCCTACAGAACTGATTCAAATTTGAACTTAAAGGATACGGCAGAAGAGCTCCACAGCGAACAGACAAGATCACCCAGGAAGGCTGAAAAATAAAAAGCAGAACACGTTAAACCTTGGTCTGCACCTGTGAAATGCAAATTACCTTCCAAGTTCATACTATAGCTAGATTCAATGTACACCTTCCAGGTTTAAGTGCCTCACAGATATTGTACTTAGGCCTTTACAAAAAACCACTGTTCTGATTTATTTGTTAGAATTAATATAAAGACTGGTCCAAGATTCTAAAGCAATATGGGAGCAGGACCCCCTTTCTCTTGTCCTTCTATTGTGCCAGGAAAACCATCATTTATCCCTCTCTCCCATTTTTTAGCTTTTCCTGCTCAAAAAAAAAACCAACCATACCCCAACCCTACTTTACACTCATCACCAAGTCAGGAACCATAAGCTTCTTTCTAACTATATAGAAGGAAGTTTCTCAACACACAGCGATGAGGACCGCTAAGCACACAGGTGATGACTCCTAACTGACACCGTTCTGGGACAGTATCCCCCCTCTGGGAGAGCGGAAGTTGGTAGAGAAGAAAAGAGATGGACAACAGTGGTCCCAATACAGCATATAAGGAAGGAAGGGGAAAGAGTGGCATCACATTCAGAATGAAGTTACTGTGGTAACTGTGTACACGGTGTCCCACTTCTTGCTATTCTCCCTCCCTTAGAAAAAGGCCTAAGAAATGAACTAAGAACATCTAACTCATAACTCCTTAATCCTCTGAAAAAAAAATAAAGCAAAAAAAAAAAAAGCAAGCTTTTTCTTCCCTCAAGTTTTTTGCTTTCTTATTGTCTATGCCTTCTCTAATTAACAAGCTACCTTTGCCTCTTACTTCTATTCTTTTAATAATTAGTCTAATCATCTTGATTACAGATCATGCTGTCATGCTTTCAGGTCAAACTAAGTGACATTACTGAAAGACTGGGTCTCTTTTGGCAAATAAAAAAAAATTAGTGTCGGTTATGAAGTAAATTATTTAAGTAAAAGGCATTAGAAAGCAGGATGAACTGGTATGACACTCATGTCCTTTCTCCACAGAAGAATGGCAGCAGTCTTCCTGTTTATAAGATTAAAATTATGCCACAGAACACTTCAGAAAAAGGAACTAAAAATTAATCAGCACACCCACTGTAAGCATAAGGTCTCTAGTTAAACACCTTTTATTTTTTGGACTTAATTTATACTTCAACATTGTCAGGTGAGCTCTCATAACATAAGCTATCAAAATTCTCTACTGCCACCTTCAACCATATGGAAAAAATAACCCCAAATCATGTACCCAAAGGTGCTGGCAGCGAAATACTAGTGTTTTTTCTTATAATCACTCTCATGACTTGCAGAGTGACAAGCTCACATTTTCAACTGGAAAAATAACCCAGTGTTGCAAGACAGTAACAAAATACTGGTAATTCCCGTATAAGGAAAATAAAAAATCAGGAAAAAAAAAAAGAAAATCTATCTTTCTGCAAGTTCCTGTTGTTTAAAATCAGTGTAGCACAGATATGCAGAATCAACAAAATCATTTTGCACCTTGCCAATGAGATGTGTTTAGAAAAACCCCTCAGCAGTCTACTGCGTATTCTAAATTGAGGCTTTCCATTGCCAGAAGTCTGTAAGAACCTTCTCACCAGAAACGTATCTGCAGTACAGCTAATAGGACACTATCTCACAAATGACTGAAGGAAGAAACTGGAAAATAACAAAACAAGAGACATCACCCCCC
>VZRU01008859.1:10445-28116 GCA_013398155.1 Pedionomus torquatus
GCTTGGGGGGGGGGGACACACGCCTGCTCACACCCAGTCCTGGTGTGGATGGGGCTTAAGGGGACAAACGTGCAGCAGGGAATGGGGAACCTGGTGAAGGATGAAGGTGGGGGACGGTGTTGCCAGCTCCTGGGAGCTGTGGGATCCCAGCTCTGGGGATGCTGCGTGGATGGGACTTGGGTGCTGTGGGTCCTAATCCCGGTGTGGGGCTGAGATCAGGAGCTCTTGGCAAAGCGTGTGGAACAAGAGCCATTGCTCTGGCCCTGCTTGCTGGGATTTTTGGGGGTCCTTGCAGATGGTCCTTGGGGTCTACTTCACCCATTTGGGAAGATTCTCCTGTTTTGCCTGTGAGTTTTCATGCTCTGGTTGCACTGCTCTACCAAAAAAAAACCACCAACCAACCCCAGTAAAGCTAGTGAGGAAATAAACCCCCAGAGAAGCTGCGCTGAGCACCAGGAGGGTGATAAAAAGCAGTAGAAACATCTCTACCACATTGCTTTTTTTAAGAAAGGTCAATTGACTCCCTGCCACCTTGGAGCCCATAACAAAATCAATGATGCTTCATCTTTAATTTGATTTTTCCATTCAATAAGGGTGGTAAGCATTAGTGTCACTGTAATTTTACAGAGTATCGTTAGATAACAGGGGAATATCAAACGTGAAGATTATGTGTGGTATCAGTGGCAAAATATTACACCCGGTGATGATTTAGAAGAACATTAATGTCTCGGGCATGCTATAACACATGCCACGAATGGGACAATAAAGCGTCTTGCTCTTCAAATAATTACTCAGGGGCTGATGTGTGGCTGTTGGGGAGGCAGATGGGTGTCTGTGGCACCCAATCCCCCGTCCGCAGCCGCTGACCTGCCGGCCCCTCTCCTGAGGCAGGCGCTGCCATTCCCATCCCGGGTGACAGGGGGGTGACACGGCCCGGGGAGTGACGGATGCTGCAGGTTTCAGGCAGATCGATAACAGCCTCGGTGTAGACCAGGGACATTTTTTGTGTTTAATTTGCTGAATAAAACGGAGCAGGTAAATCACTCAGAGGAGACGTGAGGTGATGTTAATAGGCACATTTGCAGCGCTATCTTGAAAATGAGTTCTGCAATTACTGACTCGTCATCGCTTGTGCTCAGTAGGATGGAGCCTCGGCGGCGTTGCTGGGAGGTAGCCCTTGGTGGCAGCCTCCCGCTGTGGGACCGGACCCTGGGGTGATGCTGGGACCCTGGCAAGCACATGTGGTCCCTGCGGAGGGGCTGGGGATGCTCTGCTTTCTGGTGGCTCATCAGGAAGGCGGCTGAGCCAGCTCAAAGCAGCAGGGCTGGGCAGCAATTCCAGCACGGAGGAGATGGCCCGGTTCCTTGCCTTCCTGGCCTGGGGACAGGGAAGCGAGAGGTCACCGTGGCCGGGAGTCGGTGACCTGTTCTGCTGCCTCTGCTCCTGCTTCCCCCGAAGGTTTGCACGGTCCCTGGTGCAGGGAGCTTGGCTAATTTGGCGCTGCGGCTGCTGAGAGCCCGTTCACCCGGGGCTAATGGCAGGCAGCAAAAAGCACAGCAACTGCGGCTGGGGAGGAGAGACTCCAGGATAAGCGTGAAATTGGATCAGCACAGCCGCTCCCAGCCGGTGGCTCCTGCATGAAGCCGTGGTGTGGCTGAGCTGGGCTGGGGGCTTGCTCGCTGCGGGGGGGATGTTTGCCTTGAACCCTCCTGAAGAAGCCTTGTTGGAGCAAGGGGTGTCTGTCTGGGATGCCAGGAGAGATGAGAGAGATGATCAAATGATTCCAGCTGAGTTTTGGTGCTGTTGTCATTGCTCCTGGCTTGGGGGTGAGCCCCCCCCCCAGCACTGCTGGCATCTGCCAGGCTTGCTGCTGGCTCCCTTTGCTCATGGGCTGAGCTGGAGGGGCTGCAGGCAGCGCTGCAGAGGCAGGGGGAACCCTTCTGTGTCCTTTCTGCTGAGCAAACCCCCTTGCAGCACCCCAAGGTGGTTGGAGGAGGGGTGCTGGGGTGGGTGCCGTGGCTCCCTTGTGCTTGCAGTGGGGCTGGAAATGTCCCTGGTGGTACAAGCCTGCCCCCAGCCCCAGCCTGAATGTATGTAAGTGTGCAGAGGAGACATACACACCCACACTACTACATTTCAGCATCTGTGCCAACTCTGTGCAGCCGGCAGATCAGAGACTGGGCTTTTCTGTGACTAATCTCCATCCTGCTTGTGGCTGCCACGATGGACGCATTTCCCACCCACAGAAGATGCGGCGCCTTTTGCCAGGGGCGATGCAGGAGCTCAGCCGTGGGGTGTGTTAAACCTCTCTCCTGTGTCTGGGTGGGATGCAGGACCTCCTGAGCATCCTCAGACCCCACCCCTTCCAGGTCTCTGTGTGAGGACCAGGCGTTTGGATGGGTGCTGTGGAGCACTCGGGAGCTTCCCAAAATAGCATCCTACGGAAGGCCGGAGCGGTCCCTGCGGATCCTCGATGCTGGAGGGAAGGCAGAGGGGATGGGTGCTGGGAAGTATTCCCACCAGCACGCAGCATTCCCGCCTCCACAGAAGGAGAAATAAAGGATCTGGGACCAGAGCAACACAGTCCTCAACCCTTTTATCGGGCAGGAGCAGAATTAATCGCTGGGATCAGCAGAGTCATTGTGGCTTGCTGAAAACAAAACAAAGCCAATTATTATTCGAAACTTGTCGGGGGGGGCTGTGGCTAATCTCATTACACGCCGAGCAGCAAGGCACTGGGGAAATCTCCCGGTGTTGATAAAGCACTCGGCAGCTGCACAAAGCAATTACAGTGAAACTTCTAGGATGTGCCAGGGTCTCAGCCGCTCCTTGGGACCAGGCAGGGAGTCATGGGGAGGGGAGGAATGTCCCCACCTGAGCATCCTCTCCCTACCTTTGTGGGGACCCCTTCTTGCTCACAGCAGGGCCAGACGAGTGGTTCTTCCTCAAGTCCATCCTAGCGCTTTTTCTCAATGTGCGCTCCTGTCTGATGCCTGGTCAACACACAGCTCTGCAAGGATCCCGGTCAGAAGCAGGGGCTGGGGGCTGCAGGGCCATCCTCACCCTCCTGTGCCATGGTCATCCTGGAGGCGTCGGGCACTCAGCCCTCTCTCGGTGCTGCCGAACAAAGATGTCTTGTCCCAGAAGGTGGTAAAAGATATTTACGAGTAGCTGCGCTGGCCATAATTGAATGGCATTAGAGTGGTGCTATTTCTTTTTCCTTTTTTTTTTTTTTTTTTTCCAATCTTCAATCATGCCACAGCTCTCGCTACTGTTTTAAATTGTAACTTGGCTTTTTAAAAGTTTATCGTGCTCTAATTCATTCAGCCCCTTCATTTACATTCTGCTGACAGGGGACAAAATTGCTTTTTTTTTTTTTTTTTCATCCCAGAAAATTCTAACTTTGGCAATTTATGGTGCCTTTTTGATTTAATCAGGATATTTCCTGAACTTCCATGGCAATAATAAGATATGTTTTCAAGAAGCACCTGTGAGATGGCTGGGGGTTATTTACGTCCCCGGTACACGTGGCGTTTCTGAAGCACCTCCCAGGAGCTGCTGGTGCTTGTGCACAGGCTGGGGACCCGGCATCACTTGACTCCTGGAAAGAAGCTCAAGAAGCTCCTTTTTTGCCTTTTTTTTTTTTCCTTTTGCCACTCTCAAACAGAGAGCAGGGGACCCCCATCCCCTTGGCAGTGCCCGCCTGAGGGTCGTCACTCTTGTGCCATGGATGGAGGCCCTTTGGCGTGGCTCAGCAGGGCCAGCATCGTGCCATGAGGTGCTGAAATGCTGTTATTTCACTCTTCCGAATGCTGTCAGAGCAAGTCACAGGAGGGATTATTTTTGGCTCTGCCGAGCGTAGTTACCTAGCAATTTTCAGGATGCTCGGTGTTCCTGGGTAGTTACTGGAGCTGCGTTGCAGCGAGCAATTCATTTGTTGCATTTGGTTCCTTTCTGCTGCTCACAAATGGTCCAGGCGCCAGCTCGGGGTCTTACAAATTTGTTCTCTGTTGGAAAGATTTCAGCCCCGTCGGTTGTTTGTGAAATATTTCTTCTGATCGTTGCCTTTGAGCGCTCGCCACCTCTAATTCCCAAATCAGGCCTGGGCTCGGTCCACCGGTGTGAGGCGGTGCTTTTTCTCTGCCCTGAGAAAGGAAGGGAAAACCGCAACAGATGCTGATGGGAATATTCGGCAGGACGCTGCTCAGAAACACCTCCTGACATTTCACCTTCGTGTTGCTCGGGTCAAGAAGAAATAACGTGCAAGCACCTTCCTCTTCCAGCATCTCGCCGTGTGCGTTCCCCTGCACGCGCAGCATCTCTGCTTTAATGAGCCATAAATACTGTTTATATTTGGCTTATTATCTCCAAGGTAATTCATGCTTTTTTTGCTCATCCGGGGCAGTCACGGGCCTTCTGTTTCCCGCAGAAGTTGAAGAATTGTAATGAGGGATTGTTATTATTCAGCGAATGAACAATATTGACTGCTAAAAAGCAAACAAAGTCGCCGCCTTCCATCCTCCCAGTGTCAAACTGGAGGGGGAAAGCCCCAGGGAAAATCCCAAGTGGTGCAGAACAGGGAGAATAACACCCAGGTGGCAAAGAGCCATGGCAGTACGGTAAATTTTCAAGGATCTTAATTAGGAACAAATTAAAGACACTTCAGTTCCATGGATAGCATTAGTCACATTGTTAAATTATAGCTGAAAAGAGGAAAAAATCCTGCTCTGGACTTCTTCCTCTCACAGGCATCTCCTGGATCCATCCTCAGGGTTGCTGAGGCTCCTGGGTGCCACATCTGCAGCCCCACTCGGTGTCCCTCCCGGCAAGTGTCCATCTGCTGCCCTGGCCGCGTCTTGGCCAGTCTGGAGGATGCACTGGAGCCAGTCTTGCTTGTAAATGGCTTTTGAACAGGGCACAGCCTTGGCATCATGCCGCCTCCGGTGGACTTCCAGATGCAAAAGAGAGGGTTTAGAGACTGCTTGGTTGGAGACTTCTTGCAGCTCAGTGTTCATCCAGGCCTGGCGTTCACTTGCTGGGTGCTGCTGGGGGGCCAAGCTTGTTCCAGGGTGGGGAGCATCCCAGTCTGGTGGGATCATCCTTGGTGCATGGAAGCATCCCTGTTGGGTAGGAGCATCCCGGTCGGGTAGGAGCATCCCTGTTGGGTAGGAGATCCCCATCAGGAGCATCCCTAGCTCCTGGCAGAAGCCTGCGACACCCATAAACTGATGGAGCGATGGCTGCAGCTGAGGGACACTCGTTTGATCTCACCGGTGTGGTGGCGGTGCCAGGTCTGCAGTGGGCAGCTTCTGGGCGTGATGGTGATGTCAGGCACAGCTGAGGCTTTTCAGGGGAAACGTGCTTGTGGAACTTTGCCCCCGCGGCAGGCAGATGTCCGTTAGCTCCCTTATCCCGACCATTTTGTTCTCCGAAGGGTTGCAGAGAAGGCAAAACGAGAGCGATGGTTCTCTCGGAGCTCCAGCGGGCGCTGGATGTTTGCTTTAAATAGAATTAACCATGCAAATTGAATCATGTGAGCGTAAATTAGCGCTCATTTCGCTAGTGCTCTCGGTAGCGCTTAACCTACCATTTACCCCAAGACATCTGCTAAGTGCCATTCTTTCAAGTACTTAAACAGCACCTATTGCTACCAAAAAAGCCCCAGCCCCACGGAACAACAAAGCTGCCGGAAAGCCTGTAATTATCATTAAAGGACTATTGTGCTTCTAGCGCTGATAAAGGCGGCGGGCGAGGCTTTCCAGGCTGGCGCTCCCGCTTGCCAAGGGGAGATGGAGCGGGGCTGGGGGCGAAGCCTGCGCTCCCCTCCCCTGCTCCGGGAGGGTCCCGACACCCAACGGCGTGACTTCTGTCCCGACCCCGCTGTGTCTCAGCCCGGGTGAAGCCCTTGCGGCCTCGGGAGGGGGTGATTAATGAGGTGGGTGACCCGGCACTGCCCACCTGGGCGGGACCTACAGGCTGCGCTGGGGTTTGGGACAAAGAATTGGAAATGTTCTCTCGGAGGGAGGCTGGAGCGGGGCTGGGTGACCCTCGGGGAGGAGACCACGCACCCGCGGGGTGGCTTTAGTCTCGTCTGCCCCTGGCTGGCACCCCTTCCCCGCCAGCCCATACAGCCAGCCCGGGGCTGCAGCAGGCAGCGTGTCGCTCCTCCAGCCCTTCTGCGGCGTGATCTATTATTTACACGGTTCTTTAAGCCTTTGTTGTCAAAGCTGGGAGAATTAATGCATTAACCTCGCGGAGGAGACGGAGTGCCGGCGGGCTCTGCCCTTCAGCGCGGCTGCCGCATCGCTGGTGCCTGAGGGGCGCAGAGGGGTCCCGAGGATGCTCTGTCTGCTCCTGCGACCGCCCCTCGGCTGCTCACGCCGTTCCTGCCCCGTTCCCCTGTGAGAGCATCCATTGTGGCCGCGATGAATAGAGTTGGGCACGATTCCTCCGGAGCCCTTATGCAAATTCCCAGCCATAATGACACATTGTCTTGTGTGATCCTGCGAACAGATGGCCCAAAGACAGGCTCAAGATCGGAATTAGGCCTGGGCTCCTGACACGTAGCTGGGAGCATATGGTCCTCATAGATTCGTGGTTTAGCCTTAATAGCGAAGTGAACTATTTCAGACAAATTAAAGAGAAATAGGAGGAGAAAAAAAAAAAATACTGTGGTGCTCTGAGAGTACCCGGACTCTCTGGAGAAGCTGAAACGATCCCTCATCAAACTCCTGCTGCCTTCCAGCAGCAGATGAAGCTTTGCTGTGATGATCCATCCCGATAGATCCGTGCTGGAGCCGCTCTTCTCCTCTGCAGGAACACAGATTGCTCGGGCAGGTGCCTGTTCCTGGGCATGTCCTGCGATGGCAGATGTCACGTTGATGTGGGAGGAAAGCCTCCAATGACACCAGACGGTTCAGCTGGCTGTCAGGCTTACGTTGCCCCAAAGTCTGGCCGTGGTGAGCCCACCCTGTGTGGGACACTGGTGGGAACTGGGTGACTTGGGATTGTGCTGGAGCTGGGCTCTCGTAGAGGTCTTCTCTGGGTGGACCACGTGTGTGGTGGGTCAAGGCTCAGGTCTTATCCTCACCATGAAAAGCAAGCTGCTGTCGCCTCCAGTGCTGGCATCCCCTGGAGTGTGGAGAGGCAGGGATGGAGGCAGCAGCACTGCCTTTGGGGCTGCTCCCATCAGCAAGAGCCTGTGTGGACTGAGCTCAGAGTCTGCTTCAGACCATTTAATTACGCTACGGCTTCCCAGCCAGCCCCAATAGCACCACCAGAGGTTTGTAATTCCATTTGGCACTTTGCTTTCTTGCGAGGCTTTAGGAGCTGCTTTGATAGATAGCTTCTTTTCTCCCGTTTGTCACATCCACGCTGCGCGTCTCATCAGCTGCTGGTTTCCAACTTGGAGCCATCGAGACGGGCACCTCTTCTGGAAAATGGGGCATCAGACATGCATTTCTCACAGTTTTGTAAATCCATGAAGTGCTGGGCTCCTTCTAAAGATATTTTTAAGGCAGCACATCGATGCTGCTTGGGATTTCTCTAAGCAAACTAATACATATGGTGAAAGTGCTGAGCAATGATGGTTAATTACGCCAGTTAAATAGTATTAAACAACGTGTGCTACTGTAAATGCCTCCCCTCTGGCATCAGAGGAACCAAACCCTTCCCCTGGACAGAATGCAGCTTCTGGATGAAAAGGGACTTTTTCCTTTTTGAAGCTATGCTATTTCTAATAATTTGTGGGTCTGGGTCTTAATTTTTGCCTAGAGCAAATTCTTTTAGTAATGTGAATAAGTGCTCCCCAAGGCTCGTAACGGTGAAAGTGGGAGGGATGGATTTTGGTGCAGCTGCTGCAGGGTTTGATGGTGCTGCAGATGCTGCTGCTCCCATGTCTTTTGCTGGGCTCCCCACTGCAAAAATTATAACCAGCAGCAGATGTTCCAGCTGATTTAGGTTCTTTCCCCCGTTTTGCATTAGTGTAAACCAGCTCAGCAGGTCTGCTGGGATTTCCCCAGTACAGGGCACTCTCACACTGGGTGGAGGAGGAACCCAAAATTCAGTGTTTCCATGAAAATACACAGCTCCATCCATGTCGGGAGGGCTCTGTGCTCCCCTGTCCTTCTGCCTTCCACTGTGACCCCCCCCCTGGGCACCCCAGACCTCCGCCAGGACCACCAGCTTGGCAGCGCTGCCGGCATCTTCGGTTTCCATGGTGACCACAGGATGCCGTGCCGTGGAGCTGGGTACCAGTGCACGTCACGGCACTGACAGCATCTGCTGGTTCCTTCAGGAATTGGGAGACAGGAGCTGCTCTGCAGCTGGAGGAGCCTGCGGGAACCTGGGTGCGGGGCACGGAGCACGGCTGGAACCAGCTGCTGGGGATTTACTTCATGGCAGAAAGAGAGTAGAACCTCCGTGCTGGAAGGGAACACTTGCAGCCCTGCAGAGACACACCACACTCACACATACATATATATATATATTTTTAGCAGAGCAGCAAGACAAATGAGCCGGGCTCTTGGAGCCATTCATCTCACTCATGTGCTCTGGACCCCGATTGCCACCACAACCTTTTCCAAGTAAATTAAGTCCCGTGCCTGGCACTACATGCTCCACCGAGCTGCAGTGCTCTGAGGTGCAGCAGCTGGTGGTGGGTTTTTGGTTGCCCATGGTGAGACCTGGCTCAGTGCAGGGCACTTGGAAGGTGATGCCAAGTGTGGGGTGATGGCCGGTTTGGCTTGGTGTTAGATGAGATCTCCTGTGTCTGCTTGCACAGGGCAGATACATGCTGGGATTGCTGGGAAAACAGCTTTCTCTGATGCTGTCCTTGAGTGAGAAGTTAGGTTTTTATCCCCTACCTCACTGGGGACACTTGGCTGGATGCTCGGGACGTGCACTGCCACCCAGCCCCTCATCTGCCCGAGATGCTGGAGGCAGAGTGAGCAGGGAAAGGGAAACAAACTGTTAACATCCAGCCCTGGTTCTGTTGGAAGAGCAGTCTCCGGGTGTCTGGGGCTCCCTGCTGCCTTCCAGTCACTCTTTGCTGACAGGCAGCAGCAGAACCCGAGCAGGCAGGCTGTCACTGGCAGCTCCCAACGTCCTCCCTGTGCCCGTGGAGGACGGGGCCGCTTCCCTGCCCCCGGTGGTACCTGGCTGTGCCAATGGGAATTATTAGTGCCTGGAGCTGAAGGGCAGGCAGAGGCAGGTGACACCTCTCCCGTCCATCTGCAGATGCTCCTCTGTTGTCTTCATTGTGTTTCTTGCACCGGGGGCGCGGGCAGTGCGGCACTGAGCACCCCCGGTGGGGGCTCCTGCTCCCTTTGATGGGTGCCCTTCTCTCTGGCTGTAGTTTGTGTCTCTCATGTCAACACACCCACCCAACTTTGCGCTGGATTTGTCTACCACGTGTCATATTCTGTCGGCATCACAGCCCCCCGTGATGGGGCATTGTTTCCCTGCCCATTCCCTCTGCCTGAGAGGACTTTCCCCTCTCATCTCCTGTTGCTGGAGGTCAGATGCTCTCAGTGGGTCTCCGCAGCCTCCCCTCCTCCCCTCCCGGCTCGGGCCAGGCGCTGGCACCTCCCTGGCTTTCCCACGCACACCAACGCACCTCCTTCCCTCTTTAACAACCCCGCAGCCAATAAAAGGGAATAAAACATGAAGTGCCACGCAAACGGCATCCCCAGAGGCTGGTAAAGAGCTAAACTGCTGCTCCTTGCAACAATTGGATGAGATTTTTGTCTTTAAACAAATAAAGCCTAGTTAACAAAGAGGAATATGTGAGTTCTGTGCGTGGAAGGAATCGAGGCGACTCCTCGGAGGCAGCGGGATATATCCCACCCGCACCAGCCCCGATGGGCAGGAGCGGGACGTGGCACACACTCATGTGGCAGGAGAAGCCCCGCAGCAGCACTTTGCTGGGGTTTTAAAACACTTTATAAACTCTCTCTGAAGGCGAAGTGCCTGTGCTGCACCCTGGGATGGCCCCCAGCCCGGCCGGTGGAAATCTGCAGGAGAGGAGCCCGGTGGTGGGTGTGGGGGAGGACGGGGAGGGCACGGCAAGAGCAGAGACAGAGGAAATCTGGGACCATCCTGGCCTGAATGAAGTTGCCTGACGGAGATGCCCGGCGCGGCGCAGAGCTCGGTCTCCCTGGCAATGGTTGCCATGCGATAGCTGCTTGGCACCGCGGCCGCCTGACTTCACTCAAACGCATTTTTTCTCCCCAAGGGAAGGCGCCTGTATCAGTCCCCAGGGAGGCGCAGGCACCGAGGAGCCCTGCGACGTGATGGGGAGAAGGGGGGAGAAAAGGGCAGAGCTCGGGGTCTGAACCCCGGGGTGGAGCTGCCCTGGTCTCACAGCGAAGGTGAGACGTGGATGTCATGAACAGCATCGTGCCCGTGTCCTGCCCTTCCAAGGTCCTTCCCAGGTACCGAGTCCCAGCGTGGAATGCGACCATCAGTCACAGCCCTGCAGCAGATGCAGGTTTGCAAACATAACGTGGCCTGGAAGCCATGTATAGCCTGTTTTTTGGTGGTTATTCGATCCTTTCAGGTCGATGCCCACGCTGTGGTTTGTCGCTGTAGACTCCCAGCCTCTTCTGTGCTCCGAATTTGAAGGATTAGCAATTTTATAGCAGCGTTTTCTGTCTCCCCCCAGCAAACAATTAGAGTCACATTGGAAGTTAACGTTGCTATTAAAAAAAAAAATAAAAATAAATCCGCTGTAGGAATGTAAGTTTCTTATTTTAAATCCAAATCTATATACAAAAAAAAAGCCACAATTAAGGCAAGCAGGTAGTAGCAAAACAGTGGGAAGAGGCAACGCCCCCGGATGAGCAAGTGCTCAGTCTCTTGACATCCCGTGAGCAGCTGGGCTGGGAGCTGAGCATCCCTTCAGGCCGTGCCCCGGGGAAGGCAACGCCGGGAGCCAAGGGGCATCGCGCGGAGGGGTCCTGCCTCGGAACAGCCTCTGACCACGCAGCGAAAAGGGTGGAGAAGAGGTTTGAAATGTGTTGCTCAGAGCGGGGCTGCAGCTGCCGGCATCCGTCCCTGGGACCAGCCCGCTCCTCTGCCGGGGCTCTCGGCGTGATCCCCGGCAGCGACACGAGTCGTCCCACCAGCAACCGCCCGCTCTGCCCTGAATCACTCGCATCTGGTTCTTTTGCAGCCGCTTTTCCACATGAACAATAACGTTGAGCCGAACGTCAGTCATCAGACAGACATAATTGGATTTGGAAAGTGTTATATTGTGAATTAAGTTGACTGATGGGGAAGTGTCAGTTTTATTAACAATCTTCCTTCAGATGATAATTTTATATCTGTGCGGATGAATTACAAAAGAGTACTTGAAGGCATCAGTTCAAAACGATGAAGTCATTTTAATAAAGGCTGACTTTCTCTTTCATATACTTGTTTTTAAATATTTTATCTCCTTGTGGGAAGCCATCCAATTAGAAGCCCAAACCGTTGTAAAAAAAAAAAAAGAGAAGCCACGCAATGGAGTGACGAGTTTGCGTCCGGACCCCGGGAGCTGCCGGGCAGCAGCCGAGCTGGCAAACCCTGGCCAGGGACCAGTTGTCACCAAGGCTGGGGTGGCCTGGCTCCGAGGGGCAGTGCCTGCGTGTTCGCTCTCTAACCAGAGCGTTTTTTCCCTCTTCTCACCCCAAACTGCTCTCCGGGGAGCTCCCCGCTGGGCACAGCCTTGCGAGGAAACCGGGCAGGGGAAGGCAGAGGCCCCGGCCCCGGCTCTGGGGTGATGGATTCCAGCTACTTCCCGTGATGCCGTCGGCTCCAAAAACGTTTTGCTTCATTTTTTCCTCTCTGAACTGTTTGGTTTTCATGTTGTTCCTGTGGCCGTGGGGAAAAGCGAACGGGCTGAATTCTCTGGGCAAGAAGAGCTGGACGGTGTGTTCTGCTTCCAAAAACTAGTCTTTCAAGAGGAATCCACTGCGATACGGCGCTTGACTAAGCCCGGGGATTATACCAGCGTGAAAAAGCTGGAGTTTTGCAGCAGGAACCTGTTCCTGTTGTGTATTATGATAAATAGGCATGTCATTCGCAGATAAGAGCAAGCAGCGCTCCGAGGCACAGATTTGGGCTGGAGTTAACATCTGAACTAACCAGCTGGGATGGGGCAGAAGCCGTTGGCACCTTGTTGTCTCTTCTCTCCCTCGTTGTCCCTTCTCTCCTTCAGGTGTTGGTACCGACACCCCAACAGGGAGATGCAGGAGGGGTTCCAAGGCTCTGGTACCCAGCGCATCGCCACCGCCTCGGGCAGCTGCCGCCCCATCAGCCCATCCCAGCCTTGGCTGCCTCCTCCTGCCATTATCCCGGGTCCAGTCGGGCAGGAAGGATCCTGAGAGGTGGATCCAAGGAGGAGCAGGACCATGGGAGCCTGGTGCCTGGCCAGAGGGGACGGTCCCCCAGCACCCTGCCTGCATCAGAGCGGGTTGTCCCATCACGTCCATTTCTCCATCACATCAACGCACACTGATCCCTCTTCCTGGGGGTTCAGTGCACACCTGAACACTGAAAAAACGCTTTTCCAGAAGAAACAAGTGGGGAATGCAGTAAGAAAAAGGATAAGATGGACAAACCCACACACTTGGAAACATCCCTGACTCCTTTCCACAGGAGGAAGCTCGTGGCTGGCTTTGTTCCCTCTCTTTCGCAGCAAGGAGGTGGTTTTTTCCCCTCGTTATCTCCAGTCACGGACCAGCTGAAATCAAAAGGGGCTGGGGTTTATGCATCACTGCTGGTGGGGCAGCTGAGAGCCCTCTTCCAGAGATGCAGGTCACCGCTCCATTTCCCTTTCCTGCTTCAGCTTATTCTAATTAAGAGTGTGTTAATAAATATTTGATGTGCTTTTCAGTGGGAATGGAGGTCGTGAGCTGTGCCTGTTACAAAGGCCGCTCAGTGCAGCCTGGAGCCCAGGAGTCACCTTTGACCGCTCATTTATCACCCGACAATGTCCACTTCATTACGTCTCTATTGATCAGTTAAATACTTCGTGCTTTATTTATCCCCCCCGACAGGAAGGAGTACTGCAGGAACAAAGAACAATCGGGTTAGACTAAAATCTAAGGAAGAAAAATGAGCTGATAAAAGCTGTGCTACGCCCGGCTTCTCCTGTGGAGGGGACTTTGCAGGGTTTGAAGGGTTGGTTGTTTTTAACTAATGAAAAAAACTGGCTGCAAAGCTGCAAATCAGTGAAAAACCTCTTTGGCCAAAGTTTCGGTGCTCTGCATAGACGCCAACAAATACACACTGTCCTGGACGAAGGGGAAGGTCTGCGGTTCCCAGTGGAGCCAGAAGGGTTTCGGGGAGCTCTGGGGTTTTGTCCCCAGCTCCTCTGCCTCAGTGGCACACGGTGCCCTTGCCCCATTGCCAGGTGGATTTGCCCAACACCGAGTTTTTCAGGGCTTTGGGAGGTGCCAGGAGCTCCTGGCCCAGCGGAGGGACCTGATCCAGGCGGTGGCAAAGCTGATTTTAGCGAAGTGTGAGGGGTTAATGAAGGGAATCGAAGAACCCCGCGTTGGGAAGGACCTCAAGGATCATCTGGTCCAACCTTTCCCAGCGAAAGCATCTTAGATAAGGTGGCCCAGCACCCCTTCCAGCTGCATCTTAAAAGTGTCCAGCGTTGGGGAATCCACCCCTTCCCTGGGGAGATTATTGCGGCGGCTGATTGTTCACTGTGAAAACTCTTCCTCTTGTGCCCAACTGGAATCCCCCCAGGAGCAACTTGTACCCGACACCCCTTGTCTGCTCCCTGTGACTCCTTGTCAAAAGAGAGGCTCCATCTTCTTTGTGGAGGCGTTTCCCCGCGGTGCCTCTGCCCTGTGCTGTGGATCGGGGAAGAGCGGAGCCCCCTCTCCTGAACGGCTGTTGTTCTAAAGTGGGTCATCGGAAAACAACAGGCATTGAGCAAAATCCTCCCTGACGGCGTTTTTCCCGTCGTTCATCTCCCTTCCCCCCGTGCTCCTTCTCCCACGACACGACAAGAAGCCGCTCGCATCCAGCACCCGGGGAGGGACCCATGGCCAGGGGACACCAACGGCTCCCAGCCTCGGGTCGTGGTGGCCACAGGCAGGGCCAGCGCCACCCCGGTGAGCCCTTCCACCAGCGCAAAGCCCTGCTCAGGGCCCCCCAACCACATGGGTGGCCCATTTATTTGTATTTTCCTTGAGAGACGAATGGAGAGAGCCAGCTGCTGAGTTGGCCAATACTGAGGTGAAGCCCACCTGCACGATGCCCAGCAGAAGGGCCGGGTGCTGTTACTACTATTTAAGCTACTCCTGTCACTGGGATATAAACCATAGAAACCTGGCACCTGCAGGAACCCAGCCTGACCCGCTCTCAGGGCCAGAAAGCTGCTCCGTTGCTGGATGCTACCAGATGTGTCCACGTCTCGCAGAAGGAATCCCAGATTTCAAAGCCAAATTAGAATTCCGGCTGAATTCTTTGCTGAAGACGTGAACCTCTGTCTCCTGCTGAAACGGTTTTGTGCTGAAATGGTTTGAAGTCAGATGCTTTAGTGGCACAGAGAGCGTGCGGCCGGATTTGCATGTGAAATGAATCATGCCTGATGTGATTAAGAATGCCATAAAGGTTGAATTTAAGACTTTTTTTTTGTTACTTACTATTAAAGTTTTTCAGTAATTTTCCACCCCCTCAGATGAGCATCGTTCAGATGAACTGGAGAGAAACTTTCTCTGCGATTCATTACCAAGGGGTCTGAGGGGAATTCTTCATTTTTCAGTGGAAAAGCAAAGCTAAAAATAAAGGTTTTTCCATCAGATAAGTATTTTTGTAAAAGCTGAGATGCTGGGAAGCAGGAGGGCAGCGTTTTGTCTTGTCAAGTGTTGGTGGCAACTAATTAGGGCAGGGAGAGGGTGCAGGCAGGGCAATGGGCACTGGGAATGAGCTGCCACTACTCCTGGTGGTCTCTAGGGTAAGCAAGCTTGGCACCGGCATCTCCATCCCTCTGCATCTCTTTCCCATTGCACCTCCATCCCTCCCGTATCTCCATTCCTCCTGAATCTCCATCCCACTGCATCTCCATCCCTCCCGTACTTCCATTCCTCCTGTATCTCCATCCCACTGCACCTCCATCCCTCCCCTGTCTCCATCCCACTGCCTCTGCATCCCACCTGCATCCCCATCCTTCCTGTATCTCCATCCCACTGCATCTCCATCCCACTGCGCCTCATCCCACCTTGTATCTCCATCCCACCCGCATCCCCCTGCCCACGGACACAGCAGTTAGTCCCCAAGGAAAGAGTATCTGCATGATTAAAAAAAGGGGGGCGGAAGATCACAGGCAGCAAAGCACACTCCTTACCCGTGCTCTTATGAAACAGCTGCGTGTCAGCCTATGTCTTAATGCGAGTGTCGGTACCGATGATGGCAGAATCAGTCAGTGGCTGGGAGAAAAAAGGAGGTATCTCTCCATCTCTGTAGACGCGGGGCTGAAAGCATATTTGTATGTAAATGTGGTTTTTCTAAACGCACGCTAACGTACCAGTTGCTACAGGAGATATTGCGTATTCATAGCAGGAGAGCTTTTTAGCAGAACAAGAGTTTTGGAAAGTACTTTGCATGATTTTTATTTTTTTTTTCCCCCCTTTTCCCTTTTTCTCCAAGTGTCGGAGTTTGACTAACACATTGAAAATTAAAAAATAATCGAAACAGATCATATGCAACTCAGCAGGGGCATTATTTTCCGGTGAGTGGCAAGGGAGCGGCGGAGCGGTAATGCGCGGCTTTTGTAGCCTTGTCACTTTGATGAATTCTTTAGTGCCATCAGAGGCAGCGCGGGGAGACGCGGGCTTCACGCCGCTCTCCCGCCGGGGAGATGCCAGCTGGAGCCGGCCGGAGCCGAGGAGCATCGCGCCGGGGAAGAGCGTCTGTGCTTTCCGCTAATCAGCAATATACCTTCTCCTTGTAAACACAAATTGGACACGGGGAAACGGCATTAGAAAGGAGCCCGGTTGGTGCCTGAGCTTGTCCCCAAGGAGCCTTTGGCCGATTGCAGAGGAAAGGCCTGGGAAAGACCCCCCCATCCCACCCGGCACAGCCCGGGCTTTGTGTGAGGAACCAACACCCCCAGGCAGGGCAGTGGGGAGCGTCTATTTTCAGCCTGGAGAAAAGGAGGCCGAGGGGAGACCTTCCGCCCTCTACAACTCCTCCAAAGGAGGGTGTAGTCGGGTGGGTCGGTCTCTTCTCCCAAGTCGGAGGTGATGGGGCAAGAGGAAACGGCCTCAAGTTGCCCCAGGGGAGGATCAGATTGGAGATCGGGAGAAAGTTTTACACAGAAAGGGCTTTTAAGCCTTGGAATGGGCTGCCCAGGGCAGCGGCTGAGGCACCACCCCTGGAGGGATTTAAAAGATGGGTTTATTTTAACCATTATTTTAACCACACTATTTTGTGTGGACAGACATGGATTAGTGATGGGTCTTTATCAGGGTTGTGTTCATGGTTGGACTAGATGATCCTAAAGGTCGGTTCCAACCCACAAAATTCTATGATTCTGTCATCTGCATGGGGGGGTCAATGTGAGCTAAGATTTACAGATTTACCTCATAATAAACCAAGGATGCTGTTTCCCCAGTCATAGATTCATAGAATCATAGAATGGTTAGAGTTGGAAGGGACCTTCAAGATCATCCAGTTCCAACCCCCCTGCCCTGGGCAGGGACACCTCCCACCACCCCAGGTTGCTCCAAGCCCCATCCAGCCTGGCCTTGAACCCCTCCAGGGATGGGGCAGCCACAACCTCCCTGGGCAGCCTGGGCCAGTGCCTCACCACCCTCACCCCAAGGAAGTTCTTCCTAATATATCATCTAAGTCTCTCCTCTTCCAATTTAAAACCCTTCCCCCTTGTCCTGTCCCTCCCCTCCCTGACCAAGAGCCCCTCTCCAGCTCTCCTGGAGCTCCCTGCAGTCACTGGAAGGGGCTCTAAGGTCTCCTCAGTCCATGCCTTCCCCTTGAATACAACTGATTTATCCGTTCCTGGACACCCTCTGCCAAGTTCCCCTTGGACACTGAATCAGGCAGCGTCAGTCCTGAAGTTTTAAGGCCTGTGTTGGTTTGTGGGGCGAGAGCATCTCTGGGGGGCACCAACCCCTGGCAGTGTGTGAGCCGTGTGGGGGTATCAGGGGCTGGCCAGGCTGGTACGGTGCCAAGGCTCCCGGTGGGCTCCCAGCTCTGCAGGGGAGGGTCGGCTGGGGACGGCTTCCCAGGGAAAACAAACACAAATCAAGGCTCGGAACCCTATCTGCCTGCGAACATTTCCATACCACATCTGCTGCTTTGAATTAGGACCTGAATATTCATCTCCAAAATGTATAATTTATACTTACAGCAGACAATTCATAATTTAAGTGTTATTGCTCTAAATTAAGTATAACATTTAAGCTGGCTGCGGACCAGATAACTAAAACCAAGATGCCACGAAGAAGGAAAAGCCGCTCTGCGGGGCGGCTCGTGCCACGGGGCACCAGCTGGATGGAGGAACCCAAGAGCCTGCCCAGGGCGGGCGGCGAGAAGGTGCCCCGTCCCCAGCAGGGCTCAGCTGCCCTCGATGCCCCGGCCAGTGCCCCCCACTCCTCCAGCAGCAATCGATAGAGAAAGAAACACCCCCCACCCCCCCCCAAAAAAAAAGTCA
>VZRU01008859.1:34514-46963 GCA_013398155.1 Pedionomus torquatus
TGCCGAGAAGAAACGCCTTCTGAAGCCCACCCCCAGCCGCCGAGGAGCACCATCCACCCTCGCCTCGGAGGCTTTGGATTTATAGCACCTGCACTTTGACGTGTTGATCTTTGTGATTGCACAAGGAATTGAATTTTGAGTCGGATTTATTTGTTCTAATTTGTGCCTCCTGTTACTTATCTCTGCAGCATCGCGGGCTGTGGACGGGTTTTGTTCAGCCGTCCCAATTAAAGCCAGCAAAGAGCAAACACACACGGGAGCAGCTGGAAACACAACGAGCAAAGAGCAAACAGGCAAATGAGCCAACCCCCACCACGACTGCGGAGCCCCAGCCTTTCTGGGTTGAGTTTCAGGGAGAGGAATCTCGGCAGTAGAACCTGCTCCGTTCATTTTCCATGAGCCAGGAATTGCCTTCCCACCGCTCTGCCGCCCTGCCGGGAGCCCAGCCGGCACCCGTGCCCCATTCAGCACCCTAATTATCATGTGTGACACGATCCCACCCCTGGAAAGGTTTCGGCTGGACAGGATGGGTGGTGGAGACCCCCAAGGAGGGTGCAGGGGGGAGGCTTAACTGAAATCCGGCCCCCAAGGCTGCCCTGGGACCCATCCCTGCCCCACTGACGAGGAGACCGTGCTCCCTGGGGGGTTCATGCTGCTGCCGGCCATGAAACACCGTGAGATGTTTCTCCTGAGCTGCAGCATCCCTTCTGCTGCCCTGGACACCTTCCCGCTCAGGCTGTTATACCCTGCCTCTCCCCTGGCCCCCCGCAGTCCTGGTTATTTAAAGTCTCATTTTCGGAGGGCTGAGCACCAGTGGTTCCAGCTGACTTCAATCTCCTTGTCGGCAAAAAAAGGGGACAGCGAGCACGACCTCCTTTATAGAGCACTTGGAGATTTGCTGATCAAGAGCCGCATCCAGGAGGTCGGGATTAGTGATAATGGTCCGGTGTGAAGATAAAAGGGCTTCACACTCCTCGGGGGCCATCCTTTTCTACCTGCTGTGGGATTTTTTCCCCCTCTGATCACCGCCCACAACTCCTGGATCAGCATCTTCCCTGAGCTGCATCCCCCGGCTGAGCCCCCCCTCCCAGGAGAGGGAGCAGAAAGGGTCTCCCTTGGGCTGGAAAGACCAAGAGTCTGTCGTTTCTCCCTGTACCATTAACTGCCCATGGTGGTACGGGGGGAAAAAAAAGGCTTTGAGTTCTAATTGGAGTGTGTCTGGTTTGAATTCCCACCCCGTGGTTCTCATGATGCTCCTCTGTAGCGGGGAGCCCCACGGTGCCATCCCTCCCAGGTGCACCTCCTGGTGCAAAGGGGCCAAGGCCTTCTAATCCACTCAATCAACCGAGGGCTTTAATTTCTTTTGAGGGGAGAGGCTTTATTCCAGCCTTCAACTCGCTTCTGCCTGCCTTTTCTCCACGAAGAAGCCTGTCTGCCTTTTGCATGGAGCCTTTGCCCTGTTCCCGTTGCCACCGGGTGGGATTTTCTTCCCTCCTCCTCCAGAAACCCGGTGTTCTCCTTGCAGGTGGCACCACGGAGATCTCTAAACAAATAACAAGAGCGTTGCAGGGCCCTGGTACCACATCCCAGCTGCTCCTCCAGAGCTCGGGAGCCTTTGGGGTAGGCAGGCTCCGAGCATCCAGCGGAGCATCCAGCGGAGCATCCAGCGGAGCCCTGCGCAGCCGCTGCCGGCAGTGTCATCTGCGCCCAGGAGTGACAGTGACATGGCAATCAATGGCAATGATCTCCCAAGTAGCCCAGCTGATAAACAGGCTCTCAAGGCAGCTGCCAGCATGTCTGTGCCGCTCGCTCTGAATAAATTGGGTTTGATGTACACAAGGCGAGGTGTGTGGGTACTTGTAGATTTATTCCTTGGGTTCCCGTTGCTCCTGAGCCCCTGTGGCTGTGGGGGTGGGTGGGAGAGGTGATGAGCTCCCTAACGAGCTGCTTGGACATGCCGGTGCCTGGCAGGTCCTGCCACGGCGGGGACAAGGGGGACTTGGCCACAGGAGCCCAGCACCCACAGGCCACCACCGCTGCCTCTGTTCCCTGGGGCTCGGACCGAAGGGCTGGCACCCCTGGGTGCCCGGCACATGTTTGTCGTGGGGCCACCTCTCCCCCAGGTGGGCTGGGAGCCTCTGCAGGAGCAGCTGGGAGCAGTTACCCCATCCACCCGCAACCAGCCCTCCCGGCTCACACACCTGCCTTCACTTCCACTGGAAGGGCTTAGCAGAAACGGGGGTGCAGTGACCCACCCCCCAGGGCTGCGGTATAAAGCAGCAGCAGGGGGAGACCCCCAGTTTTCCTCCACCAGCTGGGCTGGGCACCCTGGTGAACATCCACACCCTGGTGGTCTCCGGGCTGGGGTGGCTGCAAGAGGTGAGTGAGGGGCTTTGGGGACTGGGATTGGGACTGGTTCCCGACAGGAGGTGGTTTGGGCAGGCACAGCCCTGAGGCAGCAGCGTTTGGCAGAACGTGTTGTTTGTGTTTGCTTTGTTTGTGGAGTAGGTATGAAAAATTAATGTAAAGGTGCTAATCGTACTTGGTCCTGAATGCGAATCCCCCAGGAGTATGAGCTGAATAGCTAGTGGAAGGGAAGACTTTACTGGAAAACTTGGTTTCCTGCTTCAGCTGAGGGGGGGGAGGCTGGTATAACTAAAGCTGGGGTCTGAAAACCTTGAGGGGCTTCACGGCAAAGCCGCTGTGGCCGGAGGAGCGGAGCTGGAGGCTGCCCGAGCCCAGTGGGTGACCCCCAGGGCTGTGTGTTGGGGGGCAGGGGTACCAGGGGTCTCCAGTGGGGTTTGTGTGTGGGTCCCCGCTGCCCTCGTCCTGTGCTTCACCCCCTGCTCGTAGCTTTAGGTACAAACACGACGTTTGCCCAGGGAAGGTGAGAAACCCCCCTCCCCCTGCCAACCCCCCCGTCCCCCAGGTCCTTCCGTGCAGGTATCCATCATCTCCTTTGTTTGGTCGCCTTAATTGAGCTCGCTATTTATAGCTGATTATTGGAACCAGGTCGAACTCACCTCGTTTGGATTTCCACGAGGAGACAGGCAGTGAGTCACTGCCAGTCCCTGGTGTTGTCCCCGTGCTGGGGGACAGTGACACACTCGGGGACAGTATCACAATTTGGGGATGCTCGCACGTTGCCCCCTCCTCCCTGCTCCTCTCTTGGCTCCGTTGCTGTTGCGCACACNTTGGACATGCCGGTGCCTGGCAGGTCCTGCCACGGCGGGGACAAGGGGGACTTGGCCACAGGAGCCCAGCACCCACAGGCCACCATCGCTGCCTCTGTTCCCTGGGGCTCGGACCGAAGGGCTGGCACCCCTGGGTGCCCGGCACATGTTTGTCGTGGGGCCACCTCTCCCCCAGGTGGGCTGGGAGCCTCTGCAGGAGCAGCTGGGAGCAGTTACCCCATCCACCCACAACCAGCCCTCCCGGCTCACACACCTGCCTTCACTTCCACTGGAAGGGCTTAGCAGAAACGGGGGTGCAGTGACCCACCCCCCAGGGCTGCGGTATAAAGCAGCAGCAGGGGGAGACCCCCCAGTTTTCCTCCACCAGCTGGGCTGGGCACCCTGGTGAACATCCACACCCTGGTGGTCTCCGGGCTGGGGTGGCTGCAAGAGGTGAGTGAGGGGCTTTGGGGACTGGGATTGGGACTGGTTCCCGACAGGAGGTGGTTTGGGCAGGCACAGCCCTGAGGCAGCAGCGTTTGGCAGAACGTGTTGTTTGTGTTTGCTTTGTTTGTGGAGTAGGTATGAAAAATTAATGTAAAGGTGCTAATCGTACTTGGTCCTGAATGCGAATCCCCCAGGAGTATGAGCTGAATAGCTAGTGGAAGGGAAGACTTTACTGGAAAACTTGGTTTCCTGCTTCAGCTGAGGGGGGGGAGGCTGGTATAACTAAAGCTGGGGTCTGAAAACCTTGAGGGGCTTCACGGCAAAGCCGCTGTGGCCGGAGGAGCGGAGCTGGAGGCTGCCCGAGCCCAGTGGGTGACCCCCAGGGCTGTGTGTTGGGGGGCAGGGGTACCAGGGGTCTCCAGTGGGGTTTGTGTGTGGGTCCCCGCTGCCCTCGTCCTGTGCTTCACCCCCTGCTCGCAGCTTTAGGTACAAACACGACGTTTGCCCAGGGAAGGTGAGAAACCCCCTCCCCCNTTTTTCAAAACCCCCCCCCCGGGAACGGCTCTTAAACCCAGGGTTAGTCTCTGATTTACCGTTTTGTCCTGCAGCAAACACACATCAGCCTTTTGATCCCCAAAGCGGGCTGTTGAGAAGGATTTTGGCGGAGTCTTTGGGGTGCGGGTGCCGAGCTCTGCTAATTAGCGCCCGGTGACATAACGAGGGGCCGCGGCCGGCGGCTCTGGCTGCGGCGCTGGTGCTTCAGTTGCCGTTTAACACAATCATTTTATTTTGCTGGCTATAAATGTGTTTAAATTCTCTGACCTCGTGCGCCGGCAATATTCTGAGAGGCAGAATTATTTCTCCCGCTCTGGCCTTGAAGCCGCCCGGCCCCTGACGAGCGCGGAGCCCCGTTTCCAAAGCAAAGGAGAGGCGACCTTGGAGGGGAGGCAGGGCTGTGGAGTGGAAAAACAGCAAATCGGGTTAAAAAACAGACAAAAAAAACCCCCACAGCAAACGATCCTGCCCGTGGTTGTTGTGGCTGCAGCTGAGGGGTGTTGGGGGGTACTGGTGGTGGTTCCCAGAGCCGGGAGGCGCTGAGGGTCCCTCCCCACGGGACCCCTGCTCCTGCCTGCATCTCACGCTCTGCCCTCACCCACAGTGATCCCATTGCATAAATAATTAAGACTCAGGTCTCCTATGGTTTGCATCTTGTACTCCCTGCTAATCCCAGCCTTTTCGCCAAAAACCTGTTTCTTATTAATCGCCGGATGCTTTACAGTAGCTCCTGCAGGTAACAGTCACTTGTTAGCAAAAAATATTCCTGTTCTGGTCTTCTGCTGACGGTGACCTTGTCCCTAAACCCCTCTCTACCGCCCTTCCCCGTGCAACCACCGCGCCGTAACAGTGCTAGAGTGAAAAGAATTTACTGCTTAAATAATTTATCGAGATTCAGTACAGAAAGTCTTTTGAGGAGATTCATCAGCTAATAAAGAAAATTGATTCTGGGAGCCAAAGTCAATATGGGGTTAGAGAAACGCCGCCGCCTGCCATGGGCTCCCTTCCAGAAGCCTCCGGCTGCCACATCTGGCTCCGGCTGCCACATCTGGCTCCTGCTGCCACGTCCCCCCCAGTCACTGCTGTCTGTCCCAACCAGCTCCTATCTGCCTCCCCACCTGCCGGCCCTGGGGCTCCTTTTTCTTCTGTTTGAAGTCCCGTGCTTTTGGTGAAGCCTGCAGCTCGGCAGGGCAGGGCTCAGCAGGGAGCACCAGGGGGATTCATGCGGCCAAATTCAATGCTGGGGGGTGACACCTCCACTGGGAGGTGACACAGCCCCCTCTTGTCACGCTGCGCTCCTCAAGGTAGTGGCTCCATCTCCAATTTTTGGAAGGTGGTCCCGCACAAGTTGGATCCTCCTGAGCTCGGTGATGAGACCCTGCTCCTGCAAAGCTGCTTCCTGGCACTCCTTCTGGTCAGGTCACAGGTGGGTGGGCTCCTGTCCCCCCTGCTCCCTCCTCGCCCACCAAGGCTGGAGGGCAGAGTGATGCCCAGGGCTGAGAGGAGGGTGGGAGTGATGCCCTTTCCCAGCCGGCTGCCCGGGCACCCCCCTTTTCTGGGTTTTTTTAGGGACTATTTGTCCTTTGTGCAGTCTGGAAGACAAATACAGCAAAAGTTAAGAAATAAAAACATCCAGAAAATGGCCTAAACTGACCCTCCGAAAGGGAGGTGGGTTGTGACGCCAGGACTGGGGGTATGGAGGGGACGGGGCACCTTCGGTGGCAGCTTATGGAAGATGAAAAATAGCCAAAGGAAAGACAGAGGAAAGAAAATTTGGCAGAAGCATTTGGCCATATGGCTGATTTGTACTTCATGTGCGTTTCTCCATATGTTGCACGTACATGTGTTTGTTTACCCCCCATGCACCCTGCGTGCCAGCGACAGGCTCCAGCCCATCAAAATTATCTTCTAAAGCAAAAAATAAAAAGAAAAAACCCACCCTAAAACCAAAGAGAGGAGGCGGCGTGAGCTTTAGGCGTGCTCTCCTTCCCTGGACTGTCCCTCAGAGCCATTTATCCAAACCCCCTCCATTGCCTTGAGAAATTAAAGCTGGTTTTGCCCTGAGGTGGCCTTTCCCCACCCCGGGTGCTCCCAGTGTGTGCGGGACGGCGAGCGCTGGATGGGCTGGACCAGTTAATTTACTGCCAGGCAGATGCCGTTCCCTGGGAAAGGAACCGCTCTCGCTCTCTCCATCGCCTCTGCTGGAACCCGTGTACCTATCAATAATTCGGGTGCCCTTACAAGCTGGCACCAGCAGGTCCCTCTCTGTCTGCTTAATGGGCAACCACAGCTTGGAGCCTGGCGAGGGGCCGGCTGTAGCCAAAGCATCCCTGGTCCAAAGCAAAAGGTGTCCTGGTGGTGGGGCTCAGGGAGGGCTTCTGCCCTCTGAGGCCAGGGAAATCCAGCCTGAAAGTGAAGTTGAGTGTAGAGGGGGGGAGAAAACCCAACAATCCAAAGTCATTGCAACCACGAGATCTGAAGGGAAAAGCTCCAGGTGCCAAGCCCGGGCTCTGAGCGTGATTTAAACCGAAAATTCACAACCGTTTCCTGGTACAAATCATTGGAGCGGGATGAAAGGATCAATGGGAGATGTAATCTGCGACTCCTCTCTGCAGCCAAAAACATCTCATCTGTGAACACAAACTCATTAGGAGCGTGATTAATGGGGTCTGAAGGGGGGAGTCGGGGATAGCGGAGCTGCCAACAAGCCCAGCCCGTGCCATCGGTGCCACGCCGCGGCCCCGCTCCCTGATGCCAAGGCAGCCGAGTGCGCTCCTGGAGCCCACGGAGGGATGAGGAGCTCGGCGTCGCCTCGGCCACCTCACAAGCCACACGATGCTTTCATTCCCGACGGCTTTTTCTCCTCGGGGGGAAGAAATTTTACACTTGCTGGAGCTGAGGAGAGCAGCCAGAGCACCCCGACAGCGGGGGGAAAAGCAACCCTGGGCTGTTAAAGATAGAACCAACAACCAAAAGTGTTCTTGGAGAGGCGGGACCCTCTGTGGACAGACCCAAAAAGAGCAGAGATGTGACGGCCACCGCTCGGTGACAGGCGTGGGGGGCTCTGCCTGGGGACGCAGCCGGTTCCCCGGGCTGGGAGGTCCCTGGAGCTCTGCCTGTTTCCAGCGCCGGCCAAATTTGTATTCAGGAGGGACCTGATGTGACTTCTCTTCTAAATTGCCTGCTTGATTAGGTGTAACCAAAGTGCACTTTCAGGAACAAAGCTCCTCTCGCCGCTGTGACCTGACATCAGTGTAAGAAATGACCTAAACCCTCTCGGTTTCCACATCCAGCGCTGATTCTGGCTCAGCCTCTGTTCTGCTGCCCTCGGGCAGCGATGCCAGCCTGTGGGGCTTCCCCCCTGCTCCGGCCAGAGGATGCTCCATGTCCCTTCTGCCGTGGGACATCCCTGGTACAAGCCCTCCTGGGATGCAGGAGGTGAAGGCACAGACCCCCCAGCTCCATCCTCTACCTCGGTGGGACACGACAGCGCCGAGCCCTGGGAGCACCAGGTCAAGCAGGCTCAGAGAAGTGAAAAGGGGGGGAAAGATTTTTAGGAAGAGGGCTAAAATAGCGAGGGAATTAATTCTGGAGATGCCACAGAAATGATGGCCCATAAAGTTAATGAGATATTGCGGAAGAAAGGGTAAACAATTAGGACTATTAGCTGCAAAGATAAACCAAGACCTATTGCCCTCAGAAACACTGAAACTAATTAAATTGAAAATTACAACATGGGAGTACAAAAACAAAAGCAAATAAATTGAGAGAAAGAATTAACTGGCTTAATATCATGATGATAATATTATTAGCAATAGGAAGAGGGATTGTATGATTAAAGCTGTTTATTCTCCTGCTCTTTCTCTGAAAGCAGGTGGCAGGGGACTGGGGGTAGCTGGGGGGGGGACCTGCAACCCTGGGGGCTCCGTGTGGGGTCCCAGCCCCTCGTGGTGTCCNGGGTGGTTTTCTTGTCCCAGTGCCCTCCCGTCGCACCGGGCAGCGGTCGGGGCTCGTCTGCCTGTGAACCTCCCGGTGCCCTCGCCAGCCGTGGCCGGGGAGAGGCTTCCAGAAGAGTCATTAGCTCTCCAATAATTGGTTCCATTTAAGGGGATTAGAGCCAAATTAACTTTGTGGTTTGCCACCCAGAAATAATCCTATTTTAAGTGGACAGATTCTTCTGTAGTGTCCGGGGAGACTCTGAATGGGCGCTGTATCGCTTGGGTGAGCTCTCGATGGCAGAGGGAGCTCCTGGCCCTTCCTCAAGGGGACCTCTGGAGTGGACAGAACTTACCTAAACTCGAGTAATTGGGGTTGATGAGGTGGGGGAGACCTGACTCGTTAGCAGTGATTTCAGCCAGAATCCCAGCAGGGGTGACAAATTGAGGAAGAAAAGCCTTTTGAGGTGGGAGAACAGCAAAAGGATGCTTTGGGCAGGAGTTTGGGTTGGGTTTATCACTCGGCTTCCATCAGACACTTCTGTGGGCCATTGAGCATGGGCCATCCTGGTGCAGGACCTGCTGTGTCACCTTCATTGTCACCAGCAGCTGATGGAGGGGAGGGCAGCCCAAGCCCCCCCATCCCACTGGGCTCTGTGCCCTCTCCCACATCCTCCGTGGTACTTGTGACCAGGTGATGGAGAGGGGAGTCTCTTTTTACGGCCGTTTCATTACGATGCTTCATTTCTTCTGCAGAAGCAATTGTGTCCTGTGGGTGGGAAGCGACATCCCAGCCAGATTGTCACTGTCATCCCACCGCCACAAAATCGGCCACGGGGCTGAGGGAGGCAGCAGCTGGGACAGATGAGAGACGTTGTGAAAGGGCAGATGACCCCCATCCTCTGCCCAAATATTGACCTGGGAAGGGGGGGTGTATGGCAGCTGAAGGATGGCTCCACAAAGGGCTGCTCAGACACTCGCTGGCCTCCAGGAGAAAAGCAAATTGGCAGCACGCCCCTGGGCTGGGCTCCTTCCCGGGCCGTTTTCATCACCAAGTTCTCTAATTATTCAGGAAAAGCAGCAGCAGCGCGTGTAGCTCGGCCTTTGTTTATTATTTCTTACACCACTCTCACCTAATGAAAGGAATTAACCCCAATACATGCAAATTTTTATTTCTTATAGGCTTATAAAAAAGTCACTACTTCATCCAGTTAAATGAATCTGGTGGGAAATAAAATTATTCTCTTTCTAGCCAGTGGCCCAGTCTGCGGGGATATTGAGAGGGGCTAATTACAAAACGTCTGAACCAATTAGAGGCACCTTGTGGCCGTCAAACGTGAGTGTGCGGTGAGGGCTAGTCCACTTAACGAGGCTTCCCCCCGCATTAAAAGTGGTGTACGAGGGGCTCGGGAGCTGGGGAGGCGGGTGTGTGGCAGCAGCTGGTCGGTGTCGTGACATGGTGGGGTGCAGGGGCTGGGGTCTCGGTGCGATACCCGGTGTGATACCCGGTGCCCATCAGGAGGGCACGGGGGCTCAGCTTGCCATCCTCTTGTCTGCTTTTAATGGATATAAATGGTTACCTTCAGCGCTGAAAAAGCTGAATAGGTCCAAATATTACCACTACTGTAAGGGTGCACGGGGCCTCATTATCCTTGGGTAATGGAGGTTATGTGGAGCTCTCCTCCCGTATCTGTCACTGTCTCTCTGCGAAACGTGCTGAAGCAGAAAAACCTGCAGGATGGATTGCCTGGGAAGACCAGAGAAGGGCTGGGACCCCGAAACCTCCCGGGATGGGAGGGAACCCCGGGATGGAGGGAGCCCGGTGCAGCCCCCGCACAAGGGCTTTTGGTCAAATCTCTGCAAGGAGTCACTCACTCGGTACCTTCTGCCACTCTCAGCTTTTACGAACCAGCGATGTTCTCAGATGGATCCACGGTTATTTCTGACTTTCTCCGTGAAAAAGCTGCCCTTCGTGCTGCCTCGGTGTCGCACGGGGGGAGATGCTCTCCCTTCCCTGGGGGAGCACCCCCCTCCCCGTGCAGCGCTCTTCTGGGGAGCCCCAGAAATACCCCTTCGGCAAATGCAGCCAGTGCTGCCCCCGGCAGGGAAATTCAGGGGGTTTATGGATTCCCCAGCCCCCCCCAGCTCTTCTGGGCAGGAATTTACCCCACAGGGCGTGTTGTGTGCTCCCCAGCTGAGCCCATAAGGCAGCGCTTCGCAAGCACCAAAGGCACGAGCGCTGGGGTTTGCTTTCTGGGGGTATTCTTCCTAAGGAAGCTGAGGTTGTAAAATATTCCTGGAAAGTGCTTACAAAAGGCTTTTGGATGCATCAAAGGACAGTTTGTCGTGTTATCTCACGCTCGCTTTTCATTTCTGAGGAACGCTCAGGCTTTCAACTCCTCTGCCCCCCTTCCCACCCCCCTCGCAGTGCCGGGGCTGGGGTTGTGAGGGGATGGGGTGATGTACGGAGCAGACACACCCTCCCACCAAAACCTCTCTGCAAATACCCGGCTGAGGCTCATAAACCTCCAACTCTATTTGCTTCTTCATCAAAAGGGGGTGAGATTCTGGACGTGAGACCCGGACCGGGACCTTCCAGTGGGGGGGAAGCAGAGTCTCCAAGAGTTCTTCTTCCCTGGTGTCCTTGGCGTCAGGGTAGATAAATAAGGAGCCGAAAGAGGCCGAACGCCGGTCCCAGAGCAGCGGGTGACGTCTGCCAGGCTGAGCCCGGCCACGGCTGCCCCGGGCCCCGGCAGATGCTGTGTGCGCCCAGCATCGTGGCTGCTTCCTCACCAGTCGCTTCCAGTTTGTTGCAATGTTCATCAAAAACCTGCTTCTCCGCAGAAAAGCGATGCCACCGCGGTGGCGGCCCGAGCCCAGGTCCTCCATTGGCCTTTTTTACTGGAGGCAGGAAACCCATTAATATGATGAAAATGACCTCAAATTGCTATTGCTGGATTATTTAATCTGGCCAGGCTTCTTTCGACTCTCAGCCACCATAAAAGAAGACAAATTGCCTGTCTGGTGTTTAAAGGTTTTGGAATCCAGGACGGTATTGATTTTGTGTATCTGGAAAGGTGAGGCTCCCTGGGCTTGCCAGAAAGCGGGGGGTTCTGATGACAAAGCATCCTTCCCTGCTGATCCTGCCCCTGATACCTCCCGTCTCCTGCTCCGAGCCGGGGGCTGGCGGGCTCATGGATAACCCAGGGATGGGGGAGGAAAGCATCACCTCCCCAGCTCTCTGCTCCATTGTCACCCACCCTGCCCAGCTCTCGCCCAGGCTGGCTGAGACCCCTCTGTGCCCACGGCTCCTCCAGGCAGCCAGCAGCAGCCCCTTCCCGAGCAGTGGAGCAGATGGAACATTTTGCCTCTCCCTGGGAAGCATTATTTCCAGTCCCTGGCTCCAAGGGGATAAGCGCTTTCCCAATTTCCAACATTTATGGAGGCTGGAGAGCAGCCTGGTCCCTGCCGCGCTGGGCTCGCACCGGGGCTGCTCCTTCCCTGCCCCCCTCCAGCCTCCTGGCACTTCTCACCCCAACCCCACTGCCACCCAAAGGGGAGGGGGAAGTCTCCATCACCCCCACCCCAAGCAAGCTGCTGGGTCATCAGCCCGGGGAGAGCCAACGCTGCCCTCTGGGACCACTTCCAAGAGCCCCTGGGTGGGGGGGATGTGGGGCTGCCCCCAGCGAGCCGGTGGCTGTGCCCAGAAACCAGGGTGACTGCACCCCCTGAGGCAGGTTCCATGCGAAATAAAACTAATCTCTTGCTGGAGTTTCCTTCCCCAATATCTCTGGAAGGGCCCGGGAAGGGGAAGCTGCAAAGGAAAAAAGCGATTAATTCTCGGTGGCACATTTAAACACCGTTTTTATTACAATTCATCCTTTTCACGCACTTTGCCCTTTTCTGATTCATTCTTGCTCTTTTGAGGTGGAACAAGGCTGATGTTTTGCAGCTCCCCTTTCTCCAGAGGAGTTTTTAACCCTTGCTTTGCTGCTGCAGCTGCGTTGGGAAACGGGAGCACCCAGAAAGGGGGATGCTCTGGGGATGCTCCTGGTCCAGCCCCATCGCAGTGGGGTGCTATGGGGTGCTATGGGGTGCAGCTGGTCCCCGTATTAGCTTCCAGCCCCCCTCATCCCCCCCCGGCTCCGCTGTGCCGGTGCTGTGGGGTTTTACGATGTACCGCAACAAAACCTGAAATGTACTGGAAATAATTCTACTATCAAATGCATTCAGCTCTGTTTGTTTGCTTTTAAATTAACATTGGGGATGAAATAATTCACTGAACTACAAAGAGATGCCTCGGCTTGACAAGAGTCGCAGGCAGGATTTCTTCTACTTT
>VZRU01008861.1:7893-26665 GCA_013398155.1 Pedionomus torquatus
AATAGGTTTCAGTAAAATCTCAGTTGTCCACAGGACTTGACTCCATCAGAGAACCAGGAACTGCTTTTGTGGGGTGTTGTGGGGGTCTCTCAAATAAGGTTGTCCAGTAACCCAAATACTGGCATAGCTGGTGATGGAGAGTTCAGGATTAAGGTGGATGAGGTGGGTGCTAGCACTGATGTCTAAGGTGTGGTAACCCATGGACAGGAGCTTTCAAAACCAGAATTGAAGGCTGGGGTGGTGGTTGGGATTGTGATGGAGATAATTTTTTCCCTGGACTGCCTGAAGCGGTTTAACTTCAGGTGGTTCGAGACAGTCATCTAGTTCCTATGTGCATCACAGAAACAAGGTTGAGCTTAATGCAGATGCATTTCAATTTTTTTTTTCCATTTTTTACAGAGAAGCTTGTAGTCCAACCGTTTTCCTCTTTGGCCAGAGGAAAAGGGGGGGGGTGTGATATGCAAGAAGCTACTACTATTGCAGCAGGTTTAAATTGGAGTTACCTGAAGATGAGGAAGAGGCAGCTGCAGGAAAGCAGCAGAATATTGAACCGTTCCTTCTTTCCTTGGCCTTTAACCATTACCCCTCTCTTTTTTTCTCTCTTTTCCTGCCTTCTGTGGTGCCTGGATGCGCAGAGCAGCAAGGGCTTTTGGAGAATATCTCTCTCAAAACCATCCTGAAGGTAGAAACGGATCAGGTAAGAGAATAGGCATGTCATCTTTATATCTGTATGTGCATGCACCCATTTATTAATAGCCCTTCAAATGAAAGTACATTTATGTATCATAAAGGGTTAGTGTGAGGCCTCATCAGCAGAGAGATGGGAGGTGTCACCCTCTGGATGCGTGAAGCCCTTGAGGAAAACAGGCAGTTTGGTGACCCAAGGGCTGAGTGGGCTGTGGGGGCAAGTTCAGATTTAGGAGACGAGTGCCATGTCAGACATTCACCCCTAGAGCAGGTGTCCTTGGATGAAGCTTCAGCTGGGAAGTGAAAGACTGCACAAAGCTTCTGCACTGGTTTGTCACTCCTAGGTCTTGTTTTTAATGGGGAATAAATAATAATAATAAAAAAAAAGGTGGGCTATAGTGTGTTAATTGACCTGCTTGGTGTCGGTGCAGCAGTCTGGCTGCTGGCAAAGGTCACTTCTGGATTTATTTCCAGGGTTTCCTTCATCAGAGGTTAGAACAAGTTTTGCCTCATCTGGTTGAGGACACCAGCGTGTGGTAGATATTGCATTAGTTATCTATATGCAGAAATCACCCTCAGCCTGTGGTGAGTTCTGCTTGATGGGCAAGAGACCAGGAGAGAAACTCACTTCTAACATGGCTGTCTTCTCTGTGAGGGAAGAAAACATTTTTTCAGGTGATAAATTCACTACAAAACCTATAGAAAGTCCTGAGGAATCCACAGAAGATCCTGTTGTGAGCAAGTAGCACGTTGCTCTGTAGCATTGGACTGTTCTGCAGGGGATAAGGTTATTAAATAGAATGTGATGTAGAGCCATGTTACCATTTTAGGTAAACTGTAAGTGTGTGTGTTTAATTAAACTTCTGCAGGCAGAAAATGCCTCGTGCTAAAAGAGCAAGCCCAATCTCACTAGTCTTTGACAGCTGTTTGAATGATTCCCCACCTTTTTTCTTGGATCTCTTCTAATGCCCTTCAAGTTGTCCTTGGCTGAATTGTGCAGACTTTGTGAAGAGAAGGGCTTTAAAACAACGTGCTGCAGTTTTCTTTGCTTATATTTGGGGGGTGTGAGAAACTCCAGTGATCCATTACTTAAATTATTTGGTCTAAGAGCAACCCATGGTGGTAGGAAGGGAAGGGCTGAGGTTTCTTTCAGCTGGGCTGGAGCATCTGTGGTGCGCAGGGAAGGAAAGTGTTGGACAGACAGAGCAGAGACTGGCCAGGCAGCCCTGAGGAGGCTTCCCAGAATGGCAAAAGCAGGCTTTATCATGGCCATTTTTGGCACTTCTCCTGGCAGCTGGAATCTTTGCTGGTCCTTTTCTGCAGTCCCCCATCCCAG
The DNA here is from genome assembly GCA_013398155.1 of Pedionomus torquatus. Classification (NCBI taxonomy): domain Eukaryota; kingdom Metazoa; phylum Chordata; class Aves; order Charadriiformes; family Pedionomidae; genus Pedionomus; species Pedionomus torquatus. Next base: position 9,917 of record VZRU01008861.1, read on the forward strand.
TTTCCAACTGGGAGAAGAGTGGTCTCCTGCTTGCTATGTAGTGCCCTCATAGCCCTGGTGGGGCCACATTCAGGCCAGACAGAGAATCTCAGATGGGGATGAGGGGAAATGGCAGATCTGTATGGGTGCCTGAGAGCTGGGGAGCCCTAGCCAAGGCCAAGGAGTCTTCCTGATGCATCATTAGAAAGCTGTTGTTTTACTCATCCTTATGGGTGCTCTTGGTGCTCATTCCTCTCACTGACTGTAGATAAGGAGCACATGGAAACCGAGCTGATGTGACTCCTGGATAATGCTCCGCTCTCAGGCTCCCCACAGCAGTGCTTAAGTGCTGTCTGTGCTGGTAACATCTGTAAGCTCTCCAGCAAAGCCTTCTCATACCCACTGCCCCCGTGGTGTGTCAGGCAAGAGAATTTAGTTGCCACAGGTAAGAGGTACACATGGGTATACCACAGTCTTTATGAGATCCTTAAGGGATGACTTGGAAATAAATAAAATTCCCTAGAAATTACTCTAAATGTTTATAGAAGAGAGGGGAAAAAAAAAAAAAGAATCATCATATTTTAAGTTGCCTTTTGAAATTTTGCAATGTATAATTTAACACAGTCGGTAACACTTCTTTATAAATAACCATGGTAGGAAGGGTGCTATCCTATAAAAATGTTAGGAGTAGAAAATTTAGCTCCCTTTGGTTTGTCCCAGTAGTCCAATAGCAGAGAAGTCAACTCTTTCCTTCCTGCAGAGATTCTCTGTATCGCTTTTAGAAGTTCCTGGATGCTTCACCTTTGGCTCAGCGGAGCGCTTGAGCAGCAGTGATTAGTTTTCATCAAACAACCCCAATGAAACAGATGAAGGGCCTTTCCCCGTAAGTGGAAGATGCAACACGTATAGAAGTATCCGAGTCTGCTCCAGCTCCTCAGCTTGGCTGAAGAGAGAGGCAGTGTTATGGCTGTCCAAGCCCACTGGTCTTCTCCTGTAGCTAAATTCCTGCTTGCGTGTGTCGGTGCCTGAGGTCCAAAAAGCTCAGCACATTGAACTGAGGCCTTGGAGCATGTATGTCACTGTTCAAGGAAATCTGGGCTGTCACCATGAATGTCTTCACCTGGTGGGATAGGCCTGTTTTCCACTGGAATAACCCCAGCTGGATTCATGCCGGCTGGCAGTGCCAGGAGCATGTTGCAGCTGGCATTAAGGCTCTAGTTCATACGGGAGAAGGCAGGCATTGACTTCGGTAGTTTATAGTCCAGGGGGAAAAAAAAGTTTAAGAAATGTTTAAAGTGATTGATGAATGCATTGAGGGAAAAGGGTTGTGGTCTTTGAGGAGTGGGTGGGTGGCAGAACCGTAAGTGGGGCAGTGGAGGCCTAAATGGAGGAGGGAAGGGCAGGATCCTCCCTTTCTGCAGATCCAAGAGCTGGAACCCTCCTCTCAACCTGCAGAGCACAATCCTAATGCAGAAAACAAGGTGGGAGTGAATCTTTGAGATGCTAGTTCTTTTGCTGCTTTAGCTGTTTCAGCTTCTTGTTGGAAGGGTGGAGCTCTGTGACACCCCAGGCAGATGCAGGAGACCCCCTATTTGGATGGAGATGCCAAGTGTGCAGAGCCAGCCCCAACTTTATTTCTGCTGCACTTTGCTCTCTGAGGATTGTCCATTTTGGTTTGACTCTTTATCTGTAGAGTCTCTTGGCTCCAAGGGAAGGACATTGTGTAAAGGCTTTTGCATCCTACCTCTTACCTCACATTCCACAACTGATCAAAGAGCTTATTTTTTGATGGTAACTTCCAGAAACAGATTCTGGGCACTAGGCTTCCTCTGGAGACCTTGTGTGTTTGTGTGTGGCAGAATGGCTTTGAGAAACTGGAGAGTGGGAATGAAAAACTAATGGAGACTTGTGTATCAGCATTGAGCTGCCATGTCCAAGTGTTTTAATGAGGGATGAGTTATTTGCAAGGCTTTCTCTATCTTCTTTGTCCAGTAAAACTGCTGTCTGTCTGTGCTCCGCTTCCTTCAGCAGGCAGTGGGTGTGGAATTGAGCATCAGCAGGAGGTAAAAAGGATTGCAGGGTACTGTGGGGTGTACATGTAGTGAGAAGGTGGTGAGGGAGAGTACTTGTTGTTGGTCACAACATCTGATTCTTCCTGATGTGAGACCTGAGAAGCTCACGGCTCAGGAATACTGTGTGACTGTCCCTCTGCAACTCTTCGGTGTCTCGTTCTGGAAGGAGGCTCTTTCAGGTGACGTGGGAGGTACGTTTGCTTGGCTTGGAGTGCCCTGACTGTTCTGTGCAGTTACAGCAGGGATGAGGGCAATACAGATTTTAATTCTTTTTGTTTCTCTCTTGGAACAGGGGAGCTGCCTGGTGACAGGGCATGAGCTTTTGGCAGAGCATGAAGGGATTGTCCCCTTGGGATCATTTTTTTTTTTTTTTTTTTTTTTTTTTCCTCCTCCTGATCTTTAAGATATTCTGAGGAATTAGAAATAAGGGAGAGTTGGACTCTGCTGCAGCTAGAGGGACGTGGATCTATTAAGGGAGGTGGTGCTGAGGTGGTAATGCATCTCCTGCTCTCTTTGTGGCTCATTCACACAGGCTGAAGGTCAGGGAAGGTTCCCAAGAAGAGCACTCCCGCTGTCAGCCTTCATTCTGACTGCAAGGCTGTTCCTGTAGTCCTGCCTGGCTATTGAAGCCTTCTGGTACCTTCCAAAGACTCCCCATCTTGTCTGTGGTATGGTTCTAGTGTAGGAGTGGGCATCCCTTGAGACAGATCTAGAAGAAAGAAATGGAAAAGGATTGAAATGTTGTGAAAGGGAAGTGTAAAAAGGCTGCAAAGAGCAAAATGTAGAAGCGGTAATCATTCAGAGTGATTGTGGGATAAGGAGTTTTGGATCTTCCCAGAGTGCCCTTCTCCCAGGCTAAATGTCAGAGGCCCCGTGCTGTGATACTGCTTCAGATTTCCTTATCTCCATGTGCTAGAACTGTGAGAGGAAAAAGATACCAAGGGCATTGGGGCATAAGAAGGACCTTCAGTTTGCCCGGGTTCAGACTGTGAAGCTGCTGGTGGAGCTGCCCGCTTCAAGGTAAGCGCCGGGTCTGCCTTGTTCCCTGGAGGATGTCCCTGTCCCCAGGATGGACCCCAGCAGTGTGTCCCGGCTCTCGGAGTGTCCCTGTGCTGATCTGCTAGCCTTGAGCAATGCAAGTGGCCTTTCTAGAAAGACCTCTGTAGGTGAGGAGGGTTTTGTAGGCAGATTGGGTTGAGGGCAGAGCAGGGGTGTGAAATTTCATCTCTGAGGGTTTCAGGCTGCTTCCAGGATCGGCCAGCACAGGTATGGTGTGGGTGTATTCTAAAACTTGCCATGGAATATGTTTTTTTTACTTATAAAGTGAATAAAAATGTAGGTCATGGTGTTACCATGGAAATGCTAAGGCTGGTGGTGGAGCTGCCACTTGCTCTTTTGGGTCTTCTCTCGCAGTAACAATTTCATCTATTCACGTTAATGCTACAGGCCAGACTAAAGGTTACTCACCGATGAGGCACAATGTCAACAGAGTCTCCGGCGTGTTTGTTTTCTAGGCCTGTTTCAGCGCAGAGGGCTAATTGGAGCCATTTTGTCATAGTTAAGTGACCTTCTGTGTTCTCCGAGCAGCTCCCGTGCTGAAGCGGCCCTTGCCTTTTCTCCGTGGCTTTGCAGAGCAGCGTGTGACGTTCCTTCCTCGGGAGCGGTGGGGTCAGGGTGCTCCACAAAGCCACGACGGGGCTGGCTTGGCCACACTCTGGGTAATCCTCAGCAAACCTTGTGGGTGTCATCCTGGAGCTGTAATGCCACCGTGACCTTTTTCTTTTTTTTTTTTTAATTGTTGTATCTCCATTTTTATCTTCCTGCCTCGTGCTTCAATATTTTTGACAGATCTCGTGGTTTTTTACCATGTCTATTTCTTGACTACGTCTCAGCCCTGCAGAGCAGCGGGGCTGGCTGCCAGCCCGTCCCTGGAGTCTGGAGCCCTGTGCTGGTGGGTCCTCTTAGGTACCCTGGCATCGGGAAGGACAGAGGTGACATGATACGGAGCATGATGGACGCTCAGAGAGGGAGCAGAGGAGAACAGAACCTGACAGCCTCTTAGCACACCTGCGGGGCGGTGGCAGGCAGCAGGGATGTCTCGGAACTGAAATGGCAAAAGAAACTGCTCAGCTGTGCTGTTTGAAAAGATGTTACTGGTTTTGCAATGCCCTGGGCTCCAGCCAGCGCAGCTGTCTGCTCTCCTATGGAGAGTATCATCTGGACTCCTCCTGCTATAAAATAGTAATAAAAAAGCATTAACTTCATTCTTCTTCCTTTGAACAACGCTGCAAGTCCATATACTGTAAACCTAAAATCTTTCCAGTCACTTTCATTGGACAAGACTGTTCTTCAATTTAAAGCTGATATCATAAACACCAGATCCAGGCAGGTCCGGCCGAGGTGGAGCAGAGAAGAGAGAACTGTGTCTCTGAAATTTATTTTTCTGAGATGACAGATGTTTTTTTAATAGGGTTTAATCTGGATTCCCCTTTGCCACTTTGCTTCTCATGCTGGAGCTGAAGTTTTAAATCCAAGGTACTTTAATCATCAGTTTGGCTGCTAAATACAGTAATAAATTTAGGTTTTGGTTTTTTTTTTTATAAGCTTCTGTCTGTGCCTTGTGGCTGTATTCTGCTTTGATTTATAAACTTCTCATCCTGTGGGGTTCCAAGGCAAGCTGCATCAGATTTGGATTTGGCTGGAAGAGTCCCTCCACTGTTGTGGACGGGCATCACTCAGCTGAGGCTTGTCCCGGTGTGTCACCTCCTCTCAAACACGCTGTGAGAGCAACAGGAAATGTGACAGCATTTCACATGGAGTTACCTGGGTTAGAGCAAGTGCTCAAGTTAGAGTTACAGGATGAGAAAGGAGGTATTGTAAGTATCAATAGTAATAAGTGCATTATTATAGGGATTCGGGTTGATAGTAAACTCTCCATGAGCCAGCAATGTGCCCTGGTGGCCAAGAGGCCAGTGGAGTCCTGGGCTGTGAAGGGAAGAGTGTGGCCAGTAAATGGAGGGAGGTCATTCTCCCCCTCTGCTCTGCACTGGGGAGGCCACCACTGGAATCCTGCCTCCAGTTCTGGGCTCCCCAGTTCAAGAGAGACAGGGAACTACTGGAGAGAGTCCAGCGTAGGGCAACNGAGCCCTGGCAGAGGCTGCCCAGGGAGGGTGTGGAGTCCCCTTCTCTGGAGCCCTTCCAGCCCCTCCTGGATGCAGCCCTGAGGGATGTGCTCTGGGCAACCCTGCTTGAGCAGGAGAGTTGGATGGGATGATCTCTAGAGGTCCCTTCCAACTCTGACAATTCCCTGATTCCATGATTATCAGGAGCTACATGTTCAGAGAAAGCGGATTCTTGCTTTCCTGAGATACTGCAGATTAACCAGTAGAGATTTTCATTGCTGTTGGTGGCCGTGTCTTTGGTGACACACGTGCCCTGACAGCTGCATTGGGCAGTGCTGCTTGGAAGGTGGAGAAAGACATGTCAGAGAGAAGCAGGAGAAGCCAATGACGTGTGTGTTCAAATGAACAACAGGGGTGTGAGAGGTATCTTGGCCCTCGGGGCTGGGCTGTCAAGCCTCTGGGCTTTGGATGGGCTGTTAGACTTGACCCAGGGGGACAGGGAAGGGATGAAAATGTGATTTGGAAGTTTCTGTTGCCATTAGACACATGATCTACAGACCAAGCATGTTTGTCCTCTTCCCTACATCTTGCTGTTAAGTAGGTCGAGCACAACATTTTCAGCCAGATTTGTGTTCTACACAGATTTAAATCCATTTGAGGAACCTGATTTGCCTGCTCCAAGGTCACTGTGTGAGATGAGGTGCTGCTGACGAGAGCAAGTGGGGAACAGGGGTGTTACCAGGTCAGCTTGATCGGGGTGGCTGGAGAGGACAGCATGGTGCCAGGCATCCCGAGTCCCGCTCTCCTGGGCTGGCACGGCACTTGGCTGGAGCAGCTTGTTGTGTGAGAGGTGGCGAGAGCGAGGTGAGAATGAAATGAAGCAGAGCAGCCTTAACCAGGCAGAGGGTGTTAACAGCAGTCTGCTTCGGTTGGCTCTTAGAAGGCAATTCCAGGCACCGCTGAAGTCCCCTGTTACTTTTTCTCTCTATTCACTGAATGTCCCTGTGGCTCAGATTGGTTTCAGCATTGATTTCTGCACCAGCTTCACTTCTTTCTTAGAATCAAACTTCACCTCAAATGCCACAGCAGAAGCAGGGTCAGTGCTTTGGCCCCATTTGAGTCCACTGCAAGCACAAATCAGGGGACTGACTGGTCACTGGTGACATCTCTGGGCTGCTGGTGTGTGGGGGTGAATGGTAGTGCAGACACACTCCCTGAAACAGCGCAGGTTCATTTTTAGAAGCCAATAATTCATTATGATGGATGTTTGAATCTCTCTTCTTTCCATATTTTTTTTTCTTTTCCTGGAGATTATTCAAGACCTCTAGTTAGTAAAGAAATTAAGCTTCACATTTCCTTTCCACATGTAGTTGCTTGTCCAGTATGTAATTACTGAAGGTACTAGATTGAATGAAAAGCAACAATTGTCCATTTTTTTGACAAAGAGAGAAGCACATTGATGTAGAGACAGGCCTTTGTGTACAAGCATGGAAACTCCTAGATAAGTACAGGAGAAGGCCCCTTGAGTTGGGGATAAGTAAGATAGGAAGAAAGGATTATCTTTGCATTTTGCATGCTGGATCAGATGGGTAGTTTGTCAGCTATATCCAGTCAAGAACTTCAGCTTCACAATTTCTGGGAAAAGTTTACTTTTACTAGAAACCAGTCATCTCCCACTTAGGCATCTTGGATTTTATGGGGTTGAACAGACCTCAGTGCTTGTAAAACGGAGACCGGAATTGATCTTTCAGCATTTTCAGACTTACTGTGCTCTGGGCGCCTCATTCTTGCATTTTCCCACAGATGCCAGAGTTCAGAAGTTCTCAGATCTCTGAGTTGCAGTGGTGTCAGTGCGTGGGCGAAGGTGCCCAGTCCTGTGTGTTTGCTCTAACGAGGCTATACGTCTTCTGCAGAAGTACTCATTTTGGGAGAAACAGGGGCAGCTCTCAACTGTTATTTTGTGGTGTCTTAAGAAATATGTGGTGTCATTGTGCCCACACAGATTAGTAAGTTTGACAAGATGAGATGAGTACTTAGAGCTGGCCTTTGTTTTTAATTTAAAAAATTGGTATGCTTGGCACTATTAGCCAACACGGATTTTGGCAGATCTTGAAGATCCATTTGGTGGCGTTTTCCCAGGATGTGCCCACTCTAGAGCACAGTCTTGGAACCGGAGAGGGTCTGAGCTGCTGGAGAACAAATGTGATGGCCTTACAGCTTCCTGAGGGGTGACAGGTGGTTGGAGAGACTTTGGAGCCTGCCAGCACTTTCTGCACTGGTTGGTCCATGACAGTGTATCCTGCAGCTGATGGGACTTGGTGGACAAGCTGTTGAGCGACAACTGGTAGAGCAGCTTCTTCCACTGGAATGGCTTGTTGTTGTTCCAATCCTGGCCCTTGTGGTCCATCATCAGGCTCTCTTCCTGGAGAAGGTGGAGGTGTCCATGCTGTCTTTGTGCATGAGACCATGGGTGAAGTAGACCACTGCCCACCTTTCATACTTGACCCAGGCATCAGCATCAGTGAGGTGTGTGACTCCTCGCTAGACCTCAGCATGTGTTCTGGACTTCATGTGAACGCTGGAAAGACAGCATATATATGAATATAGATTCAAGAGACAGAGGGACTTTTTACAAGGACATGTAGGACATTCAGTTGAGGTAGTGGCATCAAACTGAAAGAGGGGAGATTGAGATTAGGTATGAGGAAGCAATTCTTTGCTGTGAGGGTGGTGAGACCCTGGCCCAGGTTGCCCAGAGAAGCTGTGGCTGCCCCATCCCTGGAGGGGTTCAAGGCCAGGCTGGATGGGGCTTGGAGCAACCTGGTGTGGTGGGAGGTGTCCCTGCCCAGGGCAGGGGGGTGGAATGTGGTGATCTTTAAGGTACCTTCACCTCTACCCATTCAATAATTCCTTAGGACTCCTACAGCCTTCTCCTGGTCACTCAAGGAGTCTCACAGCTGCCAGCTGCAGCACCCGCACGCTGTGAGGTCTCACTGGGAGACGAGTGAATCGAACCTGAGTTGTGTCAGCCTGAGCAGTCCTGACAGTCACTTCTTGAGCAGAGTGGCCAGGGCTGTATTGATCTCTCAGTGGTGCTGGAGGAAGTTGTAGCTCAAGCAGAAAAACGCCACGAGGGTGACGCACTGTGCCAGCAGCAGCTAGCATCACTTCAGCCCCAGCTGTAGCCAGGGCAGAGGAGATGCCCGTGGCAAAGTGAGCACAATCCAGGATGGGCTTTAGAGTCAAAAGCTAGAAGGGCACACCCGTAGATTGGGGGGTTGTCTTTTCAGAGGGGCATAAGGGCACTTTGCATGAGCCAGAGTGTAGCAGCAGTGAAAGGTCCGTGTTGCACATGTACAACATCAGACTTGTCCTGATGAATAATGTATTCCCTGCGGAGCCTTTTTAACAGTCCCCCGGCTGCTTCCCATCTGAAGGGAAGTGTAAGAGGTAATTAACAGCCACTTGAAAAAAGGATTAGCCGGGTGGGTGGGAGCTACTGTTGGGTTCATGCATGGAATTGCCATGGAAATGCTGAGATTTCCTGGCACTTCATCCAGCGTGTGGGCTCCAGAGGTAGTTGCACTCATGGGCATCTCTCCTCTCCATCTTCCAATTAGAAACCATGGCTGCATTTTTCTTCAGGACGGCATCTGTGCTGTGGCCATCTGTGCACACGATGGGCCCTGCTGACCCCAGGGAGCCACAGGGAGCAGGACACGGTGCAGCAGCTGCCGAATGAAGCCTCTCTGCATTTCTTTCATGTCAAACCAATTGGCAGAAAATCAGGGGGGGGTGTGTGACAGAAAACAACCCGAAGCCCTCATGATTTGCACCTTTCCCTTAGTTCTAAAAAATGGTGTGTGAAATACAGGAGGTTTGTAATTTCTTAGAGAAGTCGGTGTTGGTCCCTGTCCTGCAGACCTTCACCAGCTCAGTAGCCCTTGCGTGGCCAAACCCCCTGAAGCAGGCGGGACTGTGCAGCCAAACAAGGGCAGTTTTGCACATAAGCATTTTCAGACCGTGCAATGAGACCTGCATTTGCTTCTAGCTTTGTTTGGTGGCCACGCACACCTAAAACATTGGGTGTATTTGTGAGAAATGTCTCTCATTTCAGTATTGGCTCTGGAGGTTTAGAAGACTGGGTACACGTTCATCTGAAAAGGTTCCTGGAGGAACCTGCCATGTCTCTCTCTCTGTTCCCCTTTCTGCAGCAGGAACAAAGAGCCTCCTGAATTGGCCGGTGCCTGGGGTGCTTTGGTTTTAAAAAATGTGTGCTCTTCCTTTCAGATCACCTGCTGGCAGACTCCTACATCGGACAGGAGGACTCCCCTGAGATGCAGCAGGCGGCACAGAACAAGCGCCGGCTCTCCGTCATCTCGGACGGCAAGTTTGAGAGGAGCTTTTCTGAGGAGCAGACGGAGAAGATACCAAGCGAGGGACCGAAGCCACGGGTCTACACTATCTCTGGCGAGAGGCCGATGCTGTCGGACCACGAGAATGAAAGTATGGAACTGGTGGTGATGAAAGGGGCTGCCCAGGAGGAATGCCACCACGGCCACCAAGTGCAGGGAGCTGGTGGCTCTCACGGCGTCAGCAGGCATTGCAAGGGCTGGCCAGGCAGCCGGCAGGGCTCCAAGGAGTGCCCAAACTGTGCCCGGCTGGTGGCCCCTTCCCAGCACTCCTTTGACCTGGAGCAGCATCAATCTGGTGAGACCGGGTGGCACAGAAAACGGCTGGAGAGGATGTACAGCGTCGATCGAGTGTCTGGTAAGTAAAGGCGAGTGCTGGGTGCTGGAAGGACGCAGAGGGACTCATTGACAGAGGGGTGAAGGGTGTCACACATCTTAGTCCGGCGTGGTGGTTTCATGGCCCTGTAGTGTTTGCCGTTCTACACCTTGCTGGGACCTCACACTGGTGTCCACGGAAGGGGATTGTCGAAGGAAATAAGCTGAGCACCAGCTGAGGCCACCTCGTCTGAGCTCCCGTGTCTCTGCTCCTGCCGTGTCAGCAGCTGATGGCCTGGGTGGCTTTCGTGGCAGTTTCACCTATGTCGGTGTGGGTGCTCTCTGGGCTCCCTTCCTGATGAAGGAAGAGCAGAAGAGGAGGGGTTGTGTCAAAGCACTTGTATTGATGCTCATCCAGGAGGCAACTGAGAGCGGGACCCTCTCTTCTCTGTCTCACTCTGGGGCTGAGACAGTGAAATCCTCATGCTGGGGCGCTCAGCGGGAGCCCTGGCTCAGGTACAGTGCTCTGCATGTCGGCGTGTCCCCAGAATGCCCGTCTGCGTGGCTGGAAGCAGTTTAGCAGGGTCCCCCACATAGTGCCACCTCAGGATCTTTCCATAAATACTAGCAAATAACACAATATTGGACTGCCCCACTCACTATCCATTTGCTCAATATTTTCAAGGAATAATTGTAATTATTCAATTACATTAAAAAAAAATTCCTCACTGTCTTTAAAATCTTAACTATTAATCAAACATGTCATGATTTATGTGCTTTGAATAAGCTGGTATGCAGTCCGTCTTTGCCTGTCAGCTCTGGATGTGGCTGGCAAAGAGTCTGACCTAATTTGTCTGATTTTTTTTTTTGCTGTAAACACGCATCAAGCCTTTTAGAGCGGAATGTCCAGCCAGGAAAGGTCAAGGTTTTCTCCTTGAAAATAAATTGAGTGTAAGGGACTGTGGAGATCAAACTGTACATCTTTCCTGGGTTTGTAGTTTTCTAGTAAATATCATAGTGATATTTCCTGCAGGTAGAATCACAGAAAGCCTGGGTTCTGGACCGTATTTTCATGGCCAGATGCTTGAAAGTCTGTGACAAAATTAATACATGGACAGATACTGAAGAATACCAATTAGAAAATAATTGATTATCAAGTGTGCAAAACACCTGCAGTTCTCTCTGATTCTTGTGCATGGCTTTTGAGCATTGTTTCCTTATTTGTCCCCTGGGATTTCTGGGCTTCACATCAGACACAAAGTTTAGTCTTCATTATTTTCATTGCTTGAGTCCAAGGAAAGAAGTGAGAAGAGTTCTCCTGTATGCAAACCTTTTATGGTTTTCCTTATTTTACCTGGTAGAAGATGGCACATGGTGTAACAGCCAGAAAGGTTGCATGAAGAAAGAAAAAGAAAGCCATTTCAGTGCCAGCCTTGTGGGAAAGGAGATCACAGCCCCGGGGGCTTGGCCTCGTGGAGGTCAGGGTGCTGAGCTGGGTTGGTTGCAGCCTCACAGCATGTACTGGATTAAGAAAGTGAAGATTTCCTGATCTAATGCAGATAGATTCATGTTGAAAGCTTTCCTGAACAAATCAAAATCATGGTGTGTGTGCTGGGCCTGAGGCTGGTTACTTGGGACAGAACCAAAGGAAAGCTCCTGATGGCTAATGGAGTAGTTTAACTCCTCATAGCTGGAGCTGAACACCTCTTTTTGCTGGAAAACATGCCAGCAAATGCTAGTGAGAGATGCCATGTTCTGTTTCTGGGCCTTGGGATTCATAATAAGTATTTTCAACTAGGCAGCATTTTTGTTGGGGCTGGTTATCAATGTGAAATGGAGATTTGCCTTCCTGAAAATGTACTTAAATGGGAGTGGAGTTGGCAGCACTGAACCTGCAGAGTGTGTGACGTTTGGTACAAGCGGGCAACAGGTCCCCTCGGTGCCTGCCTGGAGCTTCTGAGCCTGCAGGAGTGTCTGGGCAAGCAGCGCCGTGCCTCTGGGACCAGACCCCATGGTGGCACTGGTCTCATGGGGTGAAAGTTTTCTCAGCTCAGCCCCATTTGCACTCTCTACCCGAGCATCGTTACTCAGAAAAACCCAAGAATGGGATGGCACAACTCTCGCAGGCTGCAAGAAGTATTGCTTGGAATGTCCTTCATGCATGGCCGCCAGCAGAGGAAGCAGAGGAGATGAATGAAGGCTGGAGAGAGAGACTAATTTCCCCGGAGGTTCACTTTACAGGGCTGCTTTCTCCATTTGGATTTACACCGCACATTAGTGCTGCAAACCAACACTCATGGCCGTTAGGCCAGATTGGCATAATTTAATATGGATTTTTATGCTGAGTTTATGATGCCTAACACCGTTCCAGAGAAGCACAAGCTGTCATCTCCTGTGCTGCTCCCCGTGTCTGGTACAAACATACCAACTGCTGGTCAGAGCTGCTGAGATCTGCCTGGCAAGTGGCTGGAGATGCTGAATGTGGTGGTGATGTTCCTCCAGCCCTACCCAGACCCACGGTTCTTTGGCTATTTCATCGCACTTGGTGGTAACAAGAAAGGAGAACAAAATGCTCTGCCTGGCCAAAAGGGAGCGTGGAGCTTGTTTTGCTCCTGGAAGCAAAATAGCCATACTCATAATCTGAGTTTTAATTAGCTGGATGAGCTGTGGAGCGGAGCTGTGCTCCCTGGTCCCCAGCTGTGTGCTGCTCAGCTACTCTGCTGCTGGCTGGTAAAGAGGTGCCTCTGAAGGGGCACAAATCCTTTATTCTCCATTGAGGGCTGCAGGTAGCTTTCCTATTTTGGTTCCTGCCTATCAAAAAAGAAAGGGAGGCCTCCAGCGACTGTCCAGGCAAAGCCTCCTGAGGATATTGGCTGTTGTTCATGAGCTCTGCTTTGAATCAAAGCTAGTGGCTTAAGAACCGTAAAATATATTAACAGATTGTCAGTCCTTTGAGATGTGTAGTTCCTGAGACTTCTTATTAGAATTGTTGGCTAAAAAGGAATTTGTACAACTTCTCCTCCCTCACTGCTTTTGTGGGTCTGAGACTTCAAACAAGTAATTTGTTTACAGTCTGAGCTGTTTTGCATTTCATCTGTTTTTTCTGAAGGAGAACAGACATGGGAACTTCATAATAAGTACTAGAATGCAGTTTTCATGTAAGACATATATTTCCTTAGGGTCCCTCTATACACAGCTTCAGATAAACAATTGGCTGAGAAGTGTCTGGTACACCTTCCTATATGATTTCTGGGAAGTTTCACTTCAAAGGAAGCCTCCCCAGTTGCTTTTAGCATTTTTTGCATCTGTAATTGTGGCCACTTTTTGTGCTGTCAGGGAACAACAGCAGGATCTGTCTGTGGTAGCTGGTGCTCTGTACCAAACGGCTGGGAAGGTATCTGGTCCGTAGTAATTATGCCTGCAGCAGGCATCAAGGCTTTGATTGGGTTTTGGCCAATGAAAGTGAATAAAAAACTCTTACTCTCGACAATGCCAGCATATGAAAGACTAAGAGACCGGGGTTGATAATGATCTTAAAACTTGAATGAGTGAAGCAAGACATGACCAGCAGTGCATTAAGCAAGGAAGCCACGAACTGGAAGTGAAGCAAGAGGAAAAGTCAGGTAGATCCAGTCCACTGGGGTCTTGTACATCCCGTGTCCATGGATTTTCTACACCTCTGCTCCCCTGCCTGACCGACTGCAGCCTGAGAGCTCCCGGTAGGAGATGTTCGGATTGTTCATGTTCCTCCTTCTGGCCACCGCCATCCCACGCACATAATTAGTGACTTATTTTGCTGCCTGCTTTTTGTCTTAGTGGGCATTATGTGAAGATGATGCGGTCTCCTAAAGCAGTGGAATTAGGAAATAATCCATGGGGGGCAGTTTGCAAACGTAGAGGACCAGATAAGCCCAGGGCTGTCTGCAGAGTATAGAGCTGATGTGCTGTTTGACTTCTAAAAGCAGAAGAACTGGTGAAGGCCGGGTCATTGGGAGCAGGTGTGAGGGGTTTATCGAAACTTCAGTGGTAGAAAAGAGAGCCTGGCTCAGGCTTACAGCTGGGAAGAGAGGAAGTTGAGGGCTTTTTGTCCTCCAAAGGAGGCCGTATCAGATAGAACTGGATTTCAGCATTTCAAACTAATAGTACTAGGGAAAAGGCAGAGGCTGGAAAACACTTTTAATGAAAAATATTCCTTTCCCCTGGTGGTTTTTTTAGTTTTTTTTTTTTCTTATTCAAATGTCTCTGCTATAATTCCTGGATTATTGTAATCTTCCACACTTAGGATAGATCTGTCATTCTTCATTTAGTAGCCAGACAGAGAGGCTTAGCACAAATGTACAAAGCACTCGGTGACAGCGTGCATGTATATGAGTGGGATGAACCTCTCCTGTTCTGCACAGGGCAGGGTGCTGAGATATTAAGAGAAGGAGCTGGGAAACGGTGCTGTTCTGAACGATGTCCCTGCCCTCTGGATTCTCAGGTTTTGCTCTTTCTCTTGCAGATGATGTCCCCATACGAACCTGGTTCCCAAAAGAGAACCTCTTCAGTTTTCAAACTGCTACTACAACTATGCAAGCGTAAGTGAAACTACTGCTGTAGCTCTTATTATGTATCATAAAGCTTGTGGCCCATTCAAAGCTGTATCTGAGCCTGGAGCAATCGAGTTGTGTTTGGCACTGCAGTCCCCAAGTGAGAGAGAGACAGAGAACACCTTGTCTGTTCCTATTTTTTGCACTTAATGGTTCTCTTTCCTACCATGCCCACTTGTTTGGTTTAACCTTCTTTAACTCCTTGGGCTACCCAGCTCTTCTCTGATGCCCTTATTTTCTCTCTGATGCTGTGCCCTGTTGCTGGCTGCCTCTGCAGAGTGAGGGTCCTCTGGGAGCACCAGTTGGGACCCTCCACCACTTGCTTATGCTGCAGCCACTGCCCTGAGGGACTGTTATTCCAGGCTTGCCCCACATCCGTCACTCCAGAAGATAAGATATAGCCCTACAGCTTCTGCGCTGGTCTGGACATTTAGAGAAGGTGTCAGTAAAATCTCTGCAAAGTGTGAGTAGATCTGAGCGAGGAACAGCCTCTCCCTCCACACTCCACACAGGTTTAGGTGCCCCTGGTTGTGATTCTCCAAGAACTGAAGAGAATAAGGGCATCTTCATTTCCAGGCTGTACCCAGCTTGTCAGGAAATGCCATCTTCCTGGTGTCCTACTTGGGTGGAAAGCCAGGGCAAGCAGTGATGGAAATGAGATACTGTTCTGCCTTCCAAAGCCTTCTCCATCCTTGTCACCTTTTTCCTATGTCCTCTTTCCAATGTCTGTGTCACCTTTAGCTCTTCTGCTCTTTTTATTTCTCCCTGCCTAATCAGGTTTTCTTTTTGTCATCTATTTCTCTGCTACTTCTTTCCCCTCCCAAATCCCAAAAAGAGGCTGATTGTTGATGCTGGGATAAGCCAGGCTGGATCTGAGCTGTCAGGACTGCTGCAGGGAAAGCTGGATCCAGCACTGAGGAGAGGGGTGGCTGCTGAGATACTGGAAGGGACCTGCTTCTCACAGGAAAAAAAAAAGGATTGCTTCTCTTACCGAGCCTCTATGTCCCTCTACCTCCTCTTCAGGGACTGTAAGTCCGATGGCACCCCAACTGGCTAATGCTCCCTGGGGACACAGGGCCTGGGAGCAGCTTGAGGATCTATTCTGATCTGACACACCCAGCCATGCACAAAATCAGCACATTTCTTTTGCCTTCGGACACATCTTTTGCTATCTGAAGTCACCTTGCACACAAGGTTTGCTGCAGGGTGGTGGCTCCTGGCAGGGTTTACAAAGCTTAGAGCTGTTGGAGGCCAAAGGGAGGTTGGTTTGGAGAATGGTGCCCTGAGGAAACCCTTGAGGAGCACACCTCCCTTGGTTAATGTAGCTCCCCAGTTAATGTTTCTGGAGATTCTCTGCTGCCTCTAGAAATGACACAGAAACATCTTCAAAAGTTCAGGGCACTTACCTAAGCTGGTTGGAATTTAAATTCTTCAGGTGCTCATGTCCTCCTGCACTCTGCTCTAGTGTTTTTAGCCCATCTTTGTTTCTGGTCCTTCAGGAGTTCCTCTGGTTTGAGGACAAGCTGAGAGAGTTGAGGTTGCTCAGCCTGGAGAAGTCAAGGCTCCAGGGAAACCTTAGAGCCCCTTTCAGTCCCTAAAGGGGTTCCAGGAAAGCTGAGGACGGGCTCTTGATCAGGGAGGGGAGCCATAGGATGAGGGGGAAGGGTTTGACACAGAGAGATTGAGATGAGATGTGGGGAAGAGCTTCTTTGGTGTGAGGGTGGTGAGACCCTGGCCCAGGTTGCCCAGAGCAGCTGTGGCTGCCCCATCCCTGGAGGGGTTCAAGGCCAGGCTGGATGGGGCTTGGAGCAACCTGGTGTGGTGGGAGGTGTCCCTGCCCAGGGCAGGGGGTGACACTGGATGGCCTTTAAGGTCCCTTCCAACCCAAACCATTCTGTGATTCCTTTGTAGACCAGACAGCATGAGCTGACTTCACAAGCCTCTGTCACTATGGGAGAGGGTCTTCTTGCTCCAGTAGCCCATGAGTCTGAGCTGTCTTAGCCTTCTCTGGGTCTCCATGGAGCTTAATTTCCATCTGAGCCATATGGCAGCACTCAACGGAGAGGATTTAGCTCGGTCAAACAGGCGTCTCACCACTGAGAAATATTTAATTTAAAAAGCAATTTCCTTCGACCTAACGAGGTATTCCTTGTGGAGTGAGAACTCACTCAGAAGGCTGGCTGGGGCTGAGCACTAACAAATTCCTCTTCTTTTTCTTTTTCCCTGCGTCTCCTGGAATCTCTAGCATCTCGTAAGTATA
>VZRU01008862.1:8623-51253 GCA_013398155.1 Pedionomus torquatus
TTTTTTTTTTTTGTAAGACCCAAGGCTTGGCAAGTCCGTCTTGAACATCACCACAGAAGTATAATTCAGTAGACTTCACAAGCTCTGATCACTCTACTAATACTTTCTGCTCTCCTAGACTTCAGTGACCTCTGTTTCACAAATAATGTGAGTGACAGGACTGAAAGTCCCAAAGGATCTTGATTCCACTAAGCAATACAGGGGTTTGGCCTGCAGAGTGACAAGTCACAGGAAAGAAACATTTGCTGCTGTACCAGGCTTGGTATGCATCAGAGAAGGACAAAACATTAAAAGAACCAATAATTCTGCTTGCTTTCACACACTGTATAGCTTCCAAGATACAAGCTCTGTTCCCTCCTCAGTTACACCCACAGAACTGCATCTGTGCTTTGAGGACAGAGCGAGACCAAAGTTAAACTCAGCCATATGGGCCAAAGGGCCTGGTTATATTCACGCAATTCTTTTGTATGGCTATAACCTCCCCAATTTTTATTCTTTGTGCCTACTATAAGCATAGCCAATGTGTGCAGTGTAAGGATGGTAGTATCCAGCTTTATGCATACAAAATGCAGCCAGATTTCTGGAGAATTAATACAGGAAATTTTCATATTAGGTTAAACCTTTAGTTTTAAATTAAAAGTAATAAACTCTCATAAACCACAACAGAGTATCAGTGGCCACTGAGATTATTTAATATCTGGCAAAACAAAAAAGTACAGCTTCAAGAGCCCATCCTGTCTCTGATATAACACAAGGATGTATCATTTTTAGAACAAAGGCTAAGCTAATCGCAGCTGACTTCACATTTCTCTATTTTCTGTTCGCTTTTGTAAACATGGAGGTAATGTTTTTCTTTTTAGTATTCTGTGACAACAGAAAACACAAGCATTATTTTATTAACCTTTAAATGCAATTTGGTTGTTCTCTTTCTATTTCAGCTCTGGAGCTTTGATGTCTGAGTGACACTGGATATACCTTAAGGGCTCAAAAAAAAAAAGTTCAATAGGCTTCATAGCCTCAGCATAAAATACAGAATAGGGAGACAAAATATATAAATAAGTACATACACACGTATTTCCCTCTTTTATGACTTTAAAAAGCTGCAGCTGTCATTTGGTTCCTTGCTCTTTCCTCAGGGTAAAGATCATCCAATGAGATAGAAATGATGATGGTAGAGTCCTTAGATTGGATGCGGAGAAGAGCTGATATTTTTACCTAGTCAGCTAGCATTGTTAAAAAAAAAAAAAAAAAAAAAAAAAAAAAAAAAAAAAAAAACCAAAACCACAAAAATAAAAATCCACATCCTCAGATGTACCCAGAGAACTGCTCCCCAAGCTCAGGGAACACTGACATCAGCACTTATCTGCACCAGCTGCCTCCCATTTTTGTGTACTCTCCAGAGTCCACCAAAAAAAAATGGAATCTTGAACCTTGCTTTTCAAAAATTGGGTCAATTTGGGTCAGAATTAGCCCAAAACCAAAGCAAACAATTAGGGCCAGAAAAGTCAATCCATGGAGTAGAACAAAAGGCACTGTTGAGACATCTGCAGCACCACAGTACCAAACCTTAGTCCTAAACCTAACCCTAAAATTACGTCAAAACAACCTACCAGTACAGAAAACAGAACTTAGGCTTAGACTTGTCTTGCCAGCAGCCTTTTCTAACTGCACAAGCAATAAGCTGGATTCTTCACCCTTTCAATAAGTAAGGCCCTAACAGAAATGCTAAAAAATTCCAACCTTTTCACTTCAGAAGTGCAATTGACCATAAAACTAAAGTCAAGATGACTAAAGACTGATGGTCTCTAACATCAGTCTTCCTGAATTCTGCAACCCACACCTTGAAGGATAAACAACTCTGCCACCCTAACCATCAACACAGCTCCTCATATAGGCAACAGACCTATTGCTTTTGCAAAAGAGTATCAGGCACACCAACACCTGCCCTTTTAACACATTCCCTCCTTCTACAAACTCTCTCTTGAGGGGTCTTTACACAGTGGGCTTTTTACAAAGTCAGTTTAGCAAAGATAAAAGTATCTTCTCACTATTGTTGTCACCCAACCTAAAAGATATCATGAAAATTTGTCTGAGGTTTTGAACAATGGTAATATGGTTTGCTATTGTTCTGGATTAAGGCCTGCCTAGCAGGATTGTGGTAAATGCTTCTTGGATCTTCCCCATGGCTAGGAGCTTTGTTTTGTTGCCTATATTCCTGATATTCACAACACAGCTTATATTTAGGATGTACTATCACCTCTACAGAAAACAAGTAAGTAAAAACCTGGACAGCTACCCTGACAGTGGTAACTCAGTTCATATTCTCGAATTGCACAAGCTCCTGAAATTGCACAAGCAGAGCAGCATAAGCCAGGATGGCAGGTGTCACTACAGAAGTGGCAAATCTCCATGACTTGATCCTTAAAACAAGGTTGCATCACTTAGTTCAATATATGAAACAGTTCAAATAAGTTTGAACTTTGGTTCAGAAATGAGGGGCTGAGCTTGTACCAGATTACCTGATTGGACTGATCCTCCTTCCCTTTGTTTGTATTGTGTTGAACAAAAAATTTCACTTAGATCCTGCCCTTATCAAAACAAACGGAGCCAAGTTACATATTGCTTGTATTACTCTGTCATTTGTCAGTGAGCAAAGGCAGAAATCAAAGCAGCAGGGTGATGTAGTGACTATAACTAATGTTGCTAAAAATCACAACTATTTTAGCAAGTCTGGCTTCTCTCTTCAATAAATGAGACAGTCACTGAGTTTGGTGACAATGAAGAAAAATCTGCTTCTTTGTGGAGGCGGGTGTATTTTGCTGCCAGAGTTATGGAAGATCCAGTATCAGTGAGATATTCTGATTTAAGGCTAAAGGCAATTCTCTCCCGAGGGCTGGCAAATTCTCAAGTACTATACACCCAGGCAAAAGCTAATATAAAGGACAGTTCAATTTCTTGCAAAGGATTCTAGAGAAGAAATGGACATTTACATTTCAATCCCACAATAATATTCACTGCAAGTCTTTGGTCTCTTGAAAATAAACCTGCCAAACACTTTTTTCTTCCGAAGGCTTCCAGCAGATTTAAATAGGCTATGATTTTTAAAGATCACACTGAACCTCTAGAATGCTTTGTAAAAGTCTGGTCCACAAAATTTCGTTCAGGAAAACCACAGAGCTACAAGGACTCAGACTAAAGCATAAATGGAAAAAGACTCAGTAAAGAAACGCTGCAACAAAGAGCCAAAAGGGCCAAAAGCATCGGCCATGCAAAAGGGAAAAAACCCCATGGTCATATTGCCTGCAGTGTTAATCGGGCAGGGCAGCGTCAGTGCAGGAGTGAGTAGGAACATCACTGTTAAGTGCTTGCCTGAACAATTTAGCATACTTAAAATATTTGAAATCCATTTCGTTTTGAATTAAGACCATTTTTAACCTACAGAAGGTTTCAAGAGGGAATGAATAATCATGGTACACTTTGCCTGCAAACAGAATTTTTTGGCTCATACACCACATCCCTTAAATCTCTGTATTTTCTTATCTGTCAATCTTTATTATAAAAATTCCCATTCAAGCTGAATAGATGTCTTCCAAGACCTCATCTGCTCACGGCACTGATTCCCCAATTGAAGCCAGACCTCTGCTGGATGTCATCATCGTCTGCACAACCAAACTGCAATATCATATGCAAAAGATTATAACTTTAGGTAGGAGACTGGAAGATGGTCTAGATGTTCTTGTAAGGAACAGAAAATTTCTTTCCATGTAAATGCCCCAGGTGAATGGACAGTATGTATAGAGAGATGCAGATCATATAAGCTAGTACATGCAGAAGGATTTCAAGATAGATTTATTTTTCAAAACTACCATGGAGAATGAGCAATCTTTAAAGTGCTTGGTACAACATTCCTTGCTGTGGGCAAAATTTAAATTTGGGTTTTTAGGTTACAGAGAAAGAAAATACAAGAAAAAATAAGAGATTATGTGTGATTTGGAAGAAGCCATTGTTGATGTCAATTTGGATGAGGTTATTGGCAAATAGATAAAGATATTTTAGTCTTGTGGGAGTTGGGGTCCTATGCTGTCTTTCTATTACTAGTTGTGCTAGGAAATTTTGAAATTTGTTTGACTGATACTTGACATAATGGTCTTCAAAGCAGTACAAAATATTCTTAACCAAGGCTGCTTAAGTAAAGGCAGCATTGTCAGAGGATATGCTGCAACGCAGTGACAACCTCTGCGTTATTTCACCTAATGAGGACCATCCCATCACAGTAACTATGTAACGGGCTGCAGCACTCTGATATGTCAAGAGAACCATCTTGCTGTCCTTGAAACAGAAAACTAAAGCAGTGTCGTGAACAAGCATTAGATTGGTAAAGGGGGGAGAGATGGAGGCTTCCAAGAATTGGATTAGCTTTTACTGGAATCCTTTCATATCACCAGGAGAGATGTATAAGCAGAAAAACAGAAATTGGGTAAACTCTGCCAAAAAGCATCCTGTCCTAGTAGCAATCTGCACAGTAAACTTGACACTCCTGCTTCATCATACATTTTCCAATTCCAGTATCGTTAAATAGTAATTGTTCTGCTCTACTTCCTGTTTTGAAAAATGCTGCTTTTTGCTCTGCCTTCCTAACATCCCCTTAAGTTATTTAAGTTTTAATACTCTCACAATGAATGGTTACAAGAGGAAACCTTGCTGAACTGTATAAATTTATTTCAGGGCTTTGAAAATGCCATCATTTACATTAGTTCATAATTATTGTAGCTGTCACTTTCAACTGCTTCATAATGCCTCTATGAAAAAGGGAAGTATTACAAGGAAAACTTTCAAAAGGATTCAAAGGTCCTATTGTGTTGATGGATACAGCCAGCTACCACATTTAAGTGGCTAAAGAAAAAGCAGAGAACTCTTTTAAGAGTATGACTGTGAATGATTTATTCTCAAGGACACCTATGCCAGAACTGAGAACAGCCCATATATCCACACCAGTGAAATGACCACCTTTAAAACTCAACTCACAACTTACGTAAGGTAGAGAACAGCAATAGCAGTTTGTAACATCTCATCATTTTACCTCTGCAAAGTACAGATTCCTTATCCAAGTCCAAAAACATCAAGCAAGGGCATTGCAAATTCGGGTGAGGGCAATGCTTTAGTTTACAGAAAATAAAATATGTGATATTGTCAGAGGTGAGAAAGGGAGAGGTAAGAGGGAGTAACAAAATGACACAGTAAGACTGAGTAAGCAAGAGATAGTTCTGATATGATAGGGAGGCAAATAAAAAGAGTAAATATCCAGATGAGTAAGCAATCTTTCACCTTACTGTTCAAATACTCTCTATATGCTGTATGTTTTGTACATTCTGGTGCTATAAAGCAGGCTCCTTGATCTACGGTATGCGCACTTGCTTACTGAACTCCACTGTGTACATGAAGAAGTGCACTTCCTTTCTGCACTTCATGAAACAAGGTTTTCAATAAATCCAATTCAGCAAGAAATCAAAGAATCAGGCACAGCAACAGAAGGGAAAATGGAGCATGGCTGCATTATGTCCTTACCACCCCTCTGGTTGCTCAGCCAGTGTTTCAGAAACACAACTAGAGAAGAAATCAGCATATCAAAAGATCCTTTACTGTCATCGCATTCAGTAAGTCCATAACCCCTTGCAGCAATGCACCATTCATAACTACCTTGCTTGGAGAGAACAGCTACAAAGCAGAATTGGGCAATGCGCACACGTCAGTATGGCTCATCTCCAGTGAGGGAGCGACCATCAGTCCACCCAGAGCAAGCTCTATGCCTAGTGACACATTTACTGCTGACCTCGCTAGTAGTTTGAGCCCCCACTGACAAGTTCAACAAAGTCAAGCTGGACTTGGTGCCAAGAGGGCTGTTTCACCCACTTCAGCAGTGACATCCAACTGCTGGACTAACCACAAGCATTTGACAGATAGCTGCCTGGCACTCTGCTGCTCAATCTCATCCTCTCCACTTCTGACTAGTGATTTTGCAGCATCCCAACCTGCAAGTTCTAATAAAAGGGCAGAAAGCCTCGAAACTCTCTTTGGTGTGCTTCCTGAAGAGCCCATGGCTTGTCAGGGGAGGGTCTGTAACATGAAGGGGGCCTACAAGCTACAGAATAAGGTAAAAGATCTATCACAGCTGCCCTGCAGCCAGCAGCAGGGTTGAAAAATGCAAAAGAGGACCCAGGAGTAGGACCTAAGGTTGCACAACCTGGATGTGGGTATTTATGTGAAAGAACCTATAGGCAAAAGGGAAGTGTAAATTCAGATCACCCCAGGTAGTGCTTCAAATCTCAAAGGAATTAACAGCAGTGCAAGTGCACCTCTCTGAATACCACCCGAGCATGTGATAAGCCCCTCAGGAGCTTTCAGAACAGGGCAATTACCTCAAAATTGGGAAACCCTGTCTCCAGCATGAAGGTCACTGACATTGTACCACCTTCTTTTCTGCAGAGTGTTTTTAAGAGCCTTTAGTAAGACTAAAAAGCTGTATCACACACTCTCACATCAGCACGTTCACGCTCACTGAGACAAGAGAAAGTTGCTAAAAGCCTGCATGATGAAAACCTCTCTGCCAAAAGGACATTCCCCCAGAGGCTAGGAGTCCTACACATGGGGTCCTTTCAGCTGCCCTGCCACCCTTCCACCAGTCCATCTTTCCTTTAGCTCCCCAGTACTGTATTTCACTGGCTACAGATAGGTGTTCTGGGAGGTGGTTACGAAGACCAGACTTCCACAGATGTAAGCAGAAGTCCCCAAACCAAACTTAGTCAATGACCAGATAATTCTAGTTTGGCATTCAGCAATTTCAGACACATTTCTCCAGAATCCTCATGCACTGGGTGGCTATGTCCAGACTTCAGTAGATGAGGGGCTGCAGGGGCAACTTCTGTGAGGAGAGGTGGGGCTGCCCTGCACCAGACACAGCTGGTAGCCCAACAGCCCCCTCTCCCCGCAAGCTGAGCCCCTCAGAGAACCTGGTGGCAGCTCTGTGGAAATATATTTAAGAGCAGGCAAAACCCCTCACAGACGGTGAGTGTGAGGAAGAGCCCTGCCAGCACCCGGGTGAGAGAGGGAGGCAGGGCTGGGAGGAGCAGCTCCAGGCACCGGAGCAGGGATTCTCCTGGAGAGCCCACAATGGAGCAGCTGGATCCCAAGGGACTGCAGCCCATGGAGGATGGTTTCTTACCAACCAACTCTTTTTAATTGGCAATACATTATATTAATTTTCCCCAAGTTAAGTGTTTTCTGCCCTTAAGGGTAATTGGCAAGTGATCTCCCTGTGTTTATCTCAATCCACAAGCTTGTCCATCTTATTACTAATATTGAGGAGGGGAGGGAGAGAGCAGCTGAGTGGGTGGCTGGCAGCCAGACAGGTCAACCCGCCACAGCATGTCTAGTAATTTCAGGGGAAATAGTTAATATATTCCTGAGAGAAAAATGTGGAGGTGTCCTTATTCCCACCCAGCAATAAAATTAATTCTAATCAGTTATTCCTGGAAAACCCAGTTCTGTCAGTGGTGTTACAGCAAATGTGACCTCCTTGCATCTGCATGCTTCATGATAAAAGTAAAAGACCAAGTTGAAAGAAAATGAAAAGAGCTCCTAAGCAGAGAATTGAACTAAAAATGGTGAGAAGATAAAGGTGCAAGAAAATCCCTTGCTCTGATGTTAAGGGACCTAAAATGAATTCAATGTTCATTTTATTTTAATTGCTAGTAATGTTTTTTTTTTTTTTCACCAGTATCTCTAGTTGTTTCAAATACAACCTCAGCCCTGGTTGTATGGCAGAGCACTGCTCCAATAAGCAATTTTACTCCCAAAGTGACTTGGACAACGGACATTCATTTGCAATTACAAGTCAAATTTAACTGCTAGAGACAAGCTAGCAGAAAACACCTTCTAAAGGAATAACACAATTGTGGAAAATATGTTTTTTTTTCAGAAGACAGACTGTCTAGATAAGAGTTCTCAGGCAAGACATCCATAGATGCTCCCCACCCCTTCTTGGGTCACTGGGGATGAAAGGAGGCAATGGAGACCACTGATCTTACAGGGCAGAAGTGGGAGGCCCAGGGGCTGCAGAGCAGCCCTAAAGCAAAGGGCTCACACTCCCTGCCATTGCTGAGATGGAAGTAGCTGCTCTTGCTGCAGTAAAACTGCTCCCCACCTTGCAACTCCTTCCATTGCTTCCCTGTACAGGCAGGAAGGGCTGCACAAGGCAGAAAAGCCAATCATCACCTCCTCATCCCCAGGCAGACCTGGCAGGCATCTGCAGGCTGATAAAGTAGGCAGTGGCCTGGTCTTTCAAGGCCTGGAGCTGGCTTTGCTGTTTGCCTCTTGGAAAGCAAGCGCAGATGCCTGAGTGTTAGCAATTAAAATGATGCAATACATGACAGATATCAGTCAGAAATAACCCAGCAATTTGACGTTTGCACACTGCACTTGCAGGTAAGCCAGTGCTGATAATACTTGAACTTTTATGCCTCTCACTGAGGTATTTGCCACAATGACCATTTTGTTCTCTGCTTTTATATCTGTATGTTGAGTTAGTCCTGTCACTAATCACAGGAATCCTGTGTGGACAGAGAGGATTTACCAAATCTAGGACTAATGCACCTAATATTTGAAGATGCATGTTGCTGGTTTTTCTTTTTTTTTCATCAATCTTGGAAGTTATGCAATAATATTAAAAACTGAGCCATCCCAAACATCATGGGAAGGTAGACTAGAGGAACAGACACAAAATCTGCATAATCCCCTTCACAGGCTCTTTTAAGAACTTATCTCCTCCACAGAGTATTAGCACAACATTTAAACATCAATCAGAGTTCTGACCAAAGGCAAGAAGTTTGGTGGAGCGCTCACCAGAAGCTGGTCATGATAAACTGCACTGTGAGGCACTGAAGGAGACAAGAGGTCAAACAGGTACAGCACCTGGCTGAAAAGGAGACCCAGGTGCTCTTGCAGGTAGAGTCGTGCTGCGTGACGTGGAGTAGGCTGCTCTTCCTTGCAATACCAGGCATGTCTGCACAGCACAAGGTGGAGCCAAGCAGAGAACCATGACTCAACCTCTGCATAACTCATTCACAGCTATCTTAGATCCTAAAAACAACAGTCATGTTAACATGATGCTCCTGCCTGGGCATGGCTAATCAGCCTTCCTGAATATTGTGCAAGGTAGGTGTTCCACTGCCTGTTCCACAAGAACCAGTCGTATGAACTGATCTTCTCACTCCCTTATTCTGCCTCATCAATTTAGGTCTAAAGCACATTCAGAGAAGGTCCACTGGACTGTTTAAGCATATCAGCTCTCCTGGGCTCACGACTGTCAGCTGGATAAGCCAAACTAAAAGGCAGCCAAGGACCCTAACAGCACTTGGAGCAGAAGAGGCTGAATAAGGGTTCCTCAGTCGGAGTATGGTTACATGACCTAAAAGTTATGAAAAAGTTGAAAATTATGCAATTGTAATAAAAAAAAAAAAAACAACCCACCTCAGATCTGCACCTGAATGGACAATTATGTATCAGAGAAGCAGGTGGCTGAAGAGGTTTCTATGTGCTATATAAGAAGTGCTTGATTTTTGCTAGAGTAACCCACATAAAAACAGGTATCATTTCCCTCAGGTCATATTTACTAGTGTTCCCACTTCAAACAAAACACCCACAACAGATATTTTTGGAAACAGGTTATCTGTGTGTATTTGGTGTCCTATTAGTACTAGAAACACACTTAGAAATCTTGGCATAACCTCCTAGTCAAACAGAGTTTCAGGTTTTACCCAGAAAAATATTCCTCACGCACATAATGTAGTCACATGGATTTGAATGACATATTTATGTGAGTTAAGGTTTGCAAGAAAGACTCCTAAATTTGGTGATGGAGCAGTCAGTATTTTCATACCTAATTAAATTAATTTGGAGAGGTATATTTACGGATAGGATTAGACTATTATTAATACAGCAGATTGGCAATGGAATCATATCTTTTAATTATCAAGGAGCTTTTGGACAGGATTTAGTCACCGTGGAAATTCTGTACTTTGATATATTGCATGCTGTCAGGGTAGTTTTTGCTTTTTCTTTGCCTAGGTCAAACTACTACATACCATGCCTCTAGCAAAAAGTAGCCATTGAACTGATCACTCCTTAAATTTCAATTCCTAGTCACACTTAATAACTGTCTATCCCCAAATCCCTGCGAGGGACAGGAAAGTATCACAGTGATACAGAGCTCACAGCAGTTTCTATGACACTGACTTGGGTACTGCTGGAGCTAGAAATGCTCCACTTTCAGATGGTGTACCCACAGACACAGAGTACAGTTGAGGGAATATAAGATTAATTAAGGGAAATCTAGGGAACTAGGACTCTGCTTCTTATTCAGGCACTTTTTGCCTTTTTTTTTTTCTTTTGTTTTAATCTGACTTCAAATACAGATAGCTGATATTTTTAAAGATAGAGATGACGGGCCATTATTGCTAGATGTACTCAATACTTAGACTTGAGGTGTTTCCTCAAATTCTACAAAACAGATTTTGATTAATGTAGTAGCATGCATGCACAACTTAGATTCAGCTCTTCCCTAAAGGAAGTAAATCTAATGCTATACAGTTTGCAGACAGTCTTTAATGCATGTAATGAAACCTGCTTATTAGGAAGACTGGTCCTTCCATGGTCCTGAGCAGCAGACAACGCATTTTGGTAAGGAGAAAGTGGTGGCTTTAAAATGAATTTTCTCTTTACTGGTTTATACGAAAACATGTTTTAATTATTTAAAGATGTCTATCAATTAAAGTAGAAACTACTGCATATCTGCTTCTAACATTGTAACAGTGACTTTAGTACAAAAAGGAACAGTGAGTCAAGTGCGTCCATGGAGCACTGGACGGCCTTCAAACAAGTTCTTTGTCAGCTTAAAGGATCCTGAACATTATGATGTTAATACAGCTGTATAGCTTGTTCACATTAATAAACACATGTGTGGGAAGGTTTAACTCTCTGCATGGCAAAGTAGTTCTGCCTCTTTGGTTTCCAATGGGACATTGTTTTAGGCTCAGTCCTGAAAGGAGATCAAAGTTAGTGAAAGACTAAGAGTAGGCGTTCAGTGCCTGCTGGTGGGCTGTGCTTCCAGCTGCTGTTGCAGAGAAAAGGCATCCTGCAAAGAATTGACACTGTATTTCATCGATGTCATTCATAATCCTTTTTAACAGATTAAAATTATGGGCTGTCTGGTTTTCAAACACAGCATCATCCAATTTGCATGGTCCAGGTCCTCTTCCGCAATGAATGATGGGCTCAGTAAGTGATATTTACCAGTCCGTCATGCCACTGCACTGCAGCTAATATGCACTGAACCTTCAGAAAGGCAGTGTGGAATTAATTCTCAGAAGCAATCAACATTCATTTGACTCTTTTCCTATTTTACTTCTGCATTTCTAACTCCAGTGATTTCACATCAGGAGGAATAGGCGAACCCTTGAGCACTCTCAGCAAACATCAGAATGTGAACTGCTAGAAATCTATAGGGAGACTGCCAAAGGCACCAAATGGCAGCCAGGAATTTAACTTTCACTGATAATCCATGATCTAGAAGTCAGCAAGCATGGGATAACTTTGTTGGCATTTTATTTTTTAAAATCCCCCCCTGTGGCCACTTATATGTCTCCAATTTTGCATTGTAAAGCCAAATGCCATTCTGAAGTAAACACCGATATAAAGGCAGACACTTGCACACGTTACACAGGCTCACAACATAGATCAAATGAATGGATTTGCCCTCCAGAAATCTCAAGGGCCTTCAACTACTGAAATTAACCCTTGCCTTTCATTATGTTCAAGCCTGTAGTTTTACAGTGCTCCATAGTTTTTAGGACAATACAACTATAATAATATACAATATACAACAGACAATACAGTTCCTTAAAATATGGAGGTTTTAGAAAGACCACTTTGGAATCCCCACCATAACCATTCCTAGTGACAATTTGAGTATATCAGGAACATATGCAATACATAACAAAGAAATCATAACAACTCATCTGATATTTACACCTGCCTAAAGGATCTGTGGATCTTATGTTGTGCTAAAAGTGACATTTATATAGATAAATGCACGTCTTTAAGTTTTGCTTGTTTGTACACACACAGGTAATATATGCACTGTACTCCCACATAAAGACTTCCCTGTGGAGCAAAAACATCATGAATATTACTGCCATCTCAATGTCAGTGGAGCTGGTTTCTTCCCTTCAATATGTAACACACTGAATCTAATCCAAGGCATTGCCTGCAGCTGCCCTAAGCAGCAGGCTATTGCCCCAAATACCTGCAGTACAGCCCTGATGCAGCCCAAGGTCTGGGAGTCATAAGGTGGCTGCCATCCTGTCAACAGGTAACTTCCTAAGCAGGTGACAGGGGAGACAGGCAGCACACTCCTTTGTGCAATAGAGATACTGATATTTCCCACAAAGGGAACTTTTTAAGCAATCTCTTACAAATAATCAGTGCTTCATTTGCATAATTTCAGAACACAGCTGAGCCTGAAAGTGCTGTCTCCCCAGCTCTAAGATTCCTGGCTCAGCAATGATTCCAAGTGCTGCTGGGTTCCCCCTGCCCCATCAGCCCCTGTAAACTGACAAGGAGAAGCTGAAAGCCCTGGGAGCCATATGAGAGCAAGAAACCACAGAGCTTGTGAATTGCGGCTCTTACACTTCCAGTTGTGTGGCACACTGCCCAGAAGCCCTCAAAGCACCCATGGCATATGCCAGGTCTTTGGGGATCTCTGGAGGCATCCAGCATGTCAAGGCTATCCTAGAGCCACAGATCCCACAGCTCGCCAGAAGCTATGAAATCAGGCATGAAGCCTGTCAGAACCCATCCCATATTTTTGCAGAAAGTCACTAAAACTGATGCTTTTGCAAAATATTTTGGTATCAATGAATCTGCCTTTTTTGATGGAAAACTGTTTTGTCAGAAAGTTCCCAGTCGGTATCCCTTAGGCAGGTGAAAAGTCAGTAGAGCTGCTACACTAATGTCCAAAGTTCTTGTATAAAATTATTTAGAGAATTAATTTAGACTTGTGCAAATTAAAAACAGACTTCTGTTGAACCATTCAGAAGTGAACTACACTGGATCTGCATTTCATTCTCCACATTCACATTCGTGTGTTACCTGCAGCCCTGCTGCACTCTTAATATTTTCCTTTTATTTGTCCTGACCACAAGTTCTTTGAGGTGGGGGCCTTTCCCTGCTTTGCTCCTGTCAAGCAGCTTGGGCAGTCTTGTAAGCAACAGGTTCATATCAGTAGCAACCCTGGCATTTTCTGCTTCAAAGGAGTGACCTCAGCAATATGTTTCCAGAGTGACTTTGTCTTTCAGTACCAAGTAGTGGCAAGAAAGTAACACTGCCTATAAATTTAAGTGTTTTGCATATGAAATACTCTCTCTTAAGGTTCATATAGAAAATTCTCTCATTTCTGTGCTCTTTTAAGGTACAGTTAGACCAGGAGTCAAGAGAATTCACCAATTAATTCCACCAATACAGTATTTCACCCTAAAGATGTTACTTATTAAATGTGAAATGGATGGTTTGCTGTTGTCACCATTGCACTGCCATTGACTATATTTTGCATTTTTTCTGTAAATGACACAAGCATTCAAGTAACATCAGGTAGGAAAACTCCAAAATTGTTTAAGTGTGAGCAGGGAAAGACATTCTCCTTTTGTTCCAATGAAAGTCTAATAAAAGGCCTAAGTTGTATTTTCTAAGCCCTAAACTTTCCATAGGAAAAAAATATATCTAAGGCTTTAAATAACATCACAGGTATTCTTGCAAAGCTTACCTAGCAAGCCCAAGCTACATAAACTAGCTGTAAAGCTTTTAATTTGTCTAAAGAGATAATTAAGCTGGATCAAGCATACTCAGGTGTTATAACTCAAAGGAGTTTGGCAATTATTCTTCTGAGAAAACAGGAACTACACTAACTAATATCAGTTTTGTCTCAATTCATCTAACATGCACTACCTACTGCAGCAATAATTAATTTGGCCAACCTTTTTATAATTCTTAGAATTTTAGAATAGAACAATTACGTTTTTAGTATGTTGGTACTATTCTATTTTCAGAATTTTAGAACAATTTGTCCTGCTTTACCTAAATTGCACACACTAAATGTTTGCCATGAACTCAAATCCACATACATACTCACTATTTTTTTTGTATGCAGCTAATTCACGCACACTACCTGAAATTTGGCTTCTGTTTCCAACTTCCTGCTGAATTCAACTGGAATAGCATCATTTGTTATGCTAAAATATTCATAGTTCAAAAGTGAGATTAGTTAGTATTTTATAGCCTCACTTACCTCCTTCAGACAATTATTTCATAGGCAGAAAGACTGAGCTAATAAAAGCAGAGAGTTTGAAACATACTGCAGTCTAAGCCAAAATCCACTGAAACAAGTTGTAGAAAATTCATTAGACTCACAGAATTTCAGGCGTGGACTCAGTAAATGACCTAGTAAAGATACTGATATATAACAATAGCTTTCTGTTCTTTTTAAATTTCATGTTAGCAGCTGGATACAGTTTCCTAAGGTTTATTTCAATAAAAATCTTTTTCAATCCATTGGGACACAAAAGGGAAGAGGGAATCTAATTGGCTCTGGCAGAACAGCATCTTAACAGTTTTAGATGCTCTGTGGCTTGAATTTAGCTGGAGTCTCCAGCAAGACCTGAACAGCCACAATCTTGCTGCCATCTGACAGAAACTTCTAGCTTGGCATACACCTATCAGTGTTGTTCCTTGTTTTATAGCTCAGAATATGCTTTATATTATTTACTGTAAAGAACTGACATCATTCTAACCAGAACCTTTAAATTACATGCATGGTGTGCTTTCCCACAGGGAGCAAAAGCTGCCTCAGAATTTATCCTAAATGACTGGCAATCAGCATCTGCCAATCTGTATGGTTTTTTTCACTTCCAACCTGATAATGAAATGTGTTTTTACTTTACATTCCAACCCCTGATTTAAATATATTTGAAAGATAAGCAATACCCATATATTACACACAATGGTATCACGCTACCTATATATTTAAGCACCAACTAGCTCTTGTCTTTATAACCTTAATATCAAAAGATTCACAACTTCAGCTGTGGTTAAACAGCTGACAAGCTGCCACCATTGCATATTGTACCACCCAACACAGTTTTCCTGAATCCTTCCATTCCCTCACCTGTATCTTGTGGCTGCCTCTTGTCACATCCTCACTTGAGGTTGTATGCACCACCTGACACTGGGGGTTATGGCCAAGAACAAACACTCTTTGTTACTGATAGACTACACAAAAATTAAATGCATGGTATTAGGTTGGTTTACAAGCTTTTTCATATCAAAAAGGATTTATAGTTTGGCGATATTTTCATTTTATCCGGGTTGGTAAAACTTTTGTCAACTGCAAAATCTTCTTAAGAAGCAGCACCTCAATGAAATGCTGAGTTGATTATTCATTAGAAATCACAGAATCCCATTTGGTATGAAAAGAACACTTTTGTGGGTACAAATAGGGGGATCTTTCAAACCTTAGCCATAAAAAGAAACCTGTCCATATCCTGAGCTGTATCAAAACAATATTTGTAAATCACATAAGGATCATAGTCATAGTGTAAGTAAACACTCCACTGATTCAAAATCACACTTTTTAAATACTTAAACTGGCCAAGTATTCCAAAGGGTAAGACAAAACATGCAGCTACAACGCTATTGGAAAAATAGATAAAACTCCAATCATTATAGGTAAAGCCAGTAAAAAATGCTTCTAGCTGTGGTACTGCATAATGAAAGGAAAAGATTATATTGTGTTAGAAGAATTAGGCTTCTTAATGATTCTGAAATCTATACAGCAGCACAGGTCTCACAGAGCTTTCCACTGAATTTAGTGACTGGAAAATTTGATCCCCCATTTAATTTGATTTAAAGCTCTGGAACCAAAGCATTTGTGTGTGCAACTATTTCCAAGCTTTTGTTTTGATCAGTTTTCAGCACTTGTTTCAACAGTAACTACTTCACAATTGCAATTTAGTCACTGACTTGTAAAAAGAAGACATTTAATTAAAAATGCCAATATTAAAAGAGTACAAGAACAGTCCATTGAAAGTTACATTATTTGGGTCATTGGTGCCATTACAGACATTTTCCTGTTGTTATACAGGTTGCATAGAGCAACTTCATGCATATACACGAGAAACACAAATCAGTCACTTCTACTGATAAATGAAACAGGAGCAGATGTTTTCAAAGCAGCAGAAAATACAAACGGGCACAGAAATTGAGTTATCCTGGCCTTCTGAGATCTATTCCTGCACTGCATGGGCTTATTTTCTGAGTTTGACAGCTGTTTTACTGGCCAATACACATTCACTGCTGCAGTGGCCTGGATCTGTTTTCCTGAGTGAGAATTTGACAGCTGTACAATTATTTCTAGTGCAGAACAAGGAAAGGCACTGATTATTGCCTTCATCTTGCTTTAAGAAATTCAGTCTTAATACAATACAACATAGCTGCTATCCCTCCACATCAGCTACTTGATATAACTGAAATTTGGCAATGAAAACACAGAAGATAGGCCTTTGGTTAACACACACAAAATGCTGTTAATTATCTCAAAGACTTGTTTTTTCCATCCATGCAGAATAGCTCAAGATGAGCTGCTTTTCTGGAAATGAGGCTGATGTGACCTCAGTCCAGTGGATTTCTAAGTGGTCTCAGCATTCTAATTAATTTTCTGATTCCCAGTTCTTTATTGGTAATGTCCCTCACAGACTATATGACCAAGAAATGTCACTTTCCCATTTCCCATTAATTGCTTTGCACCAATTCTTGGAACAACTACCAAAGTATCCCTCTCACTCTAACAGTACTTCACCTTTCCTCTTTCCATCCATTCTCCTCCATTTTCTTAATAAATTAAAAAAAAAAAAAAAAATGAAAAGGAGATTTGTGTATTACATTGCTAGTAGTTTTCTGACCTCTGCAGGGACTGCTGTCTTCCTCCTTGCCACCTCTCTCTCATTCTGACTCAAGAGAAGCTGCATGTTGCAACTGGTGAAACTCTGGTGTGGTTAATGGCTGTGCCAAAGGCTCCGGAGAAAAGAATAGAAGCTGAGATTGGCAGGAAGATGGAAACTGGATAATTTTCAAGAAGCTGACTACCATTTTATTTATAACAGAGAAGAATTGATTACAGAGTAATCAACAGCTATGTGGCTTTTCCCAGGTCCAAAACTCCACATAAAAAATAGAACTGGATATTTGCATAGTGTTTCTAATCCACGGGTCTCCTGATAAATATCATCACCTCTTCACTTTGGAAGAAAATCAAATTGCATAAAGATTAGACAATTTTCCCATACAGTAAGGGAAAGGCAGAGCCCTGGCTAGGATATTGCTTCCCAGTGTCACAGTGGCTCCACAAGGTCCTTACAAGGCTCCCCTGCACATGACAGCTCCAAACAGAGACATCTGCAGCAAAACTGTGGTAGCACAAAGCTCCAGCAGAAGCTGAGTGTCTTACACATCACTCCACTTCTTGATGGGCAGCCTGTAAGACAGTACTGAAATCCATGTTGCCAGTTCAGGCACCAGCAGCACGAATGAACAGTGCAGAAGGCAGAGCCTAGCCAGGCCCCTCACTGCACCAACTCCAGCACAGCAGCTGGGCTGCACCTCTTTCCTCTCAAATCTCCAGGGAACACACCCCAAAACACTGAACTGCTGGGGTGACACTGCTGCCCACTCTTCAGCTAACCAGTTTCAGACCCATCGTGGTGAATGCACTGCCTGTAATATGGAGGTTTCCTAGATTTCCTGTCAGGAAAAGATAAGAAACTGCAACAAACAAATTTCCCAACTCACCAGGGTGACTCTTTTCTAAAGGATTATTTGGGATCTGTCATCAATTTACTGCCTGCCTCTATCCGCCTTAAATTGTGCATGATTACTTTGTTTAGTTTTGCTGACATTTGTGTTTTGTTTAAGGGTCTCTTTGTGCAATCTTTTGTGTCTGCTTTAAATAAACACTCTTCCTGTGCTTGTAGTAGCATGCTTGGGTTCAGCAAGATGTCTATCACTTAATAACCAAATGAAAAGTTTAATCACCCAAAAGCTAGCTTTCAACCTGCAGTTAACAAAACAGAAAAGCTAAGGAAGTTCCATATGCATTTTTCTCTCTATTTCTTCTGTTATCACATTTGCTAGTCCAAGCAAGTTTGGTGTTGCGTATTTAGTCCTCTAAATATCAGCTTACCATGTGGAATCAGGCAGCATTTATTTTCACTTTGCAGTCAGAATCAGTCCAATAAAGAAAAACAATTACTCATTGCTGTCCTTCAAAAAATGGGGTTTTTTTGTTACTAATCACTGAGAATGGATGAAACAGAAAGAATGCACACTAATAGCTTGCTGAGCACATCAACAGCAGAAAATTGGGCAAGCCTATCTGAGCAAAACATGACATGGAAACCAAACAGGAAAATACAAGTCATGCCAAGGTGTCATTTTTACAAAGTGACTTTTTTTAAAAAAACAGAGACAAGTTAATGTCCCAATATGGGACAATAAAGCTATGTTAAAAACACTTGCCATTAACAGCCATCTGCTCTCTGCAATTTGGGGGCAATTTTTATGTACAGCTGACAGCTTTGCATCATCTTTCCTCCTTCAATGAATGATTGTTTCTGCCTCTAGAGTACAAAGTCTCTGAGAAACAGGATCTGTCCATTACATTGTGGCTTTCAATAAGCTTGTGCTGTTAATAAACATGTAACATTCTGCACTGGATTTCATAACAGAAATCAAACATTAGATTTGGGGAAAAAATGCTAATAATATTACAGTTCTCTCTAATAATATTCTGTTCATGTCAGCATTACCTGTAAAAATCAAGAGACAAAATGTGCTCACTGCCCTTGACATATTGTGGTGGTAAGAAAATCAAGACTGCTTTCTCACTGTTCTCTGAGTACAAGGAAAGATCTCTGCTTAAGCCTATCTTTCTTGATCAGAATGTCTCTGGCGTCCTTATGCCTTTTCCTCCTGTTTTAACTTGTCTCTTCAGAATATTTAGTAAATACAATTCACGTTCACACCTAAAGTAAAGCTACCTTCTTTGTTTTGTTACGTGCTAGAAGTCTTAACACACACATCAAACAGCAGGGTCACAATTCCCTCATTTGCAGTCCTTGCAAAGAACACTTATGTAAGAAAAGTGCAGAGAAAACTGAAATTGTATTAACATTCAAATCATAGTCTTACTACCATTTCCATTCCTCAGATCTGATGTAATTTTAATACACATTAGGAATAAGACCAGAAAAAAACCCAAAACATAAACTGATGCAGCTAAAACTGATTTACCTATTGCCTTTGTTGTGCTTCCTTCGATACACAAGAGATGGTGGTCAGATTTTTCAACCAAACCTAGTTAAGCCCCATAACTATATCCCACCAACCAACCACCTTTAAACACTAAGCACATTTATAGAGTATCTAACACTAGACTACACAAATCAGTAAACACTTCTTTGTTAAAGTCATGAGCTGTTGATAGAACTACACTCAACTTCATCCTATTCCATGTTGCAAACATCCCAAAGTTATCTAAAGGGTGGGTTAAAGAAGGATGGAGACGGATCCTTTTCAGTGGTTCCCAGTGACAGGATAAGGGGCAATGGGCAGAAGCTGGAACACAGAAAGTTCCATTCAAATATGAGAAAAAACTTCATTACGGTGAGGGTGACAGAGCACTGGAACAGGCTGCCCAGGGAGGTTGAAGAGTCCCCTCCTCTGGAAATTTTCAAGATCCATCTGGATGCAGCCCTAAGTAATTTGCTCTAGGCAACATTGCTTTAGCAGAGGAGTTGGACTAGATGATCTCTAGAGGTCCCTTCTAACTCCAACAATTCCATGATTCCATGATTAAGGGGTTGGCTTTCATGCACTCAAACAAAAAAATCACAATTTTCATAATTATTATTCAAAGTCATTACAAATATTTTCAGCTACTAAAAACAGCCTCAAGTGTTGGTTCTACATCCAGTACCTTTTCCTCTGAAAGAAAACACATCTGCTTAAATGCATTGAGTAGGAATTTATAGTTGTACATACATACTCCAGGTCTATTTTTGAACTGCATTTTCTTCAGCTTGTAGTGAACTACAAAATGGGATCCACATCACTGTGCTGTTTTTGTTTCATGCCCTCAACTTCCTTACGTTTGGGTCTTATCCAAACTCAGAACAATGGAAAGACTTGAAGTGGCTCCAGATCAGTATCAGGATCTAGTATTTTTTCTTTTGTTCATACCTGAACCTTGGTGCTGATGAGGAGCTTTCAGGAGATAATTCTCCATGCAAACTGGGAGCCTGGTGTTCAACAACTGTGAAGTAGACACAGTATTACTGCCTGTCATATCACTGAGAAGATATATAGCTTAACTACAGCACACATCTTGGAGTTGAACCTTTCTTCAGATGGATTTTCAGTTTTGCTGGAAAAACAGCCATTCCTGTGATACAATCCATCACACATCTCACCTCTGAACGATATTGCAGAAGTACTGCAAATGCTTCTGAACTGTGACACCACTACTCCATAAGATCCTCTTTATGAATAATTTACACTCCTAACTCTGCTTATAAGGACAAGCCTTACTAAGATTCAATCGTTTCAGGTAAGCTCTTGTTCCCTTACTGCTTTGCTAAGGGTTCCGTAGTAGCCAGTTTCACAGGGTAACATTATCATCACATCGCTGCTGCTCAGCATGACACTCTGCAGCTCCCAAGTACTCCTGAAGCACATCCATTATTTAGTCTCCATGCTGGATTTCCTTGGCTCCTGCACCACACGTGATCACAGGATTCCCAGCACCCCTGCACTTGCACCGAAGTCTAACAACATTTTCCTTGTAGGGCAGAGCCCCACATGAACTCCAGTTAATTGGAGTGAGCACCATTACTGTAATTGCTCCATGCTCTCATATGGCAGGCATTGAGTTATGTCATGTTCTGTTGAATTGCAGGTGGTTTCAGGCCTGGTGCTTTCCCCCAACTGATCACCAGTATAACATTGGTCTCTGTTGGGCTGGTCCCACAGTCAGTACTCACCTACATACCAATGGGCTGAAGGCTAACTACCTTTGGCTCACCTGAATTTTTTCTGTCTCCTCCCCAACTCAAATTTTTTCTAATAGCTACCAAATTTACCTTAAGACCACCTTTCTCCATATAATTTCCTTGCCTATCTTGTCTTTCCTAAATGTTGTGGCTCACTTCCTACAGTTTTGTTTCCTTTGAAACATTTCCATTCAGAACAAAAGGAAGTTTGTGCTTTGTATGTCTGTAAGCATAGAATAAATAAGAATCATGCATATGTTTCCCATTAGACTGCTATGAGGATTTACTTAGTCATCCATTCTAGCAATCCATATTTCTTACTTCCTCAGGTTTCTTATTAACTATCCACTAGAACTGAAGGACTCGCTACTTTTCACTGATGAAAATTATGTATTGTGTTTTAGTGTACCATTCAGTTCCTGTCTCCCACTCAACATCAGAAATTATTTTTCAATGGATTTGCAGCACATAGAAAATTTCAAATGTCTTTGCAAAGCCCAAAATGAGGAGTACAGCTGGTACTGGCAAACCATTTAAATTTTGCAAAAAGCTTATCAGCTAAACTGTGATTCTGCAGAATAAAACAGATCTGAAGTCCATTGAACACAGACAGAATACCCTCTGCAGTTTGAGATAACTGACTCCTATTTGGCCCTTTTCTAGATAGAATTATAAGCATATGAATGACTAAATCAGGTTAAAAAACTAACCTCAACCCACATCTTCCCCCAGAATTAATCTCAGAGTTTAAATGTCTATTTTTCCTGAGATTCTCTTACTGTTCTCATCAGCTTCTTCCTGTGGGGCCTGTAAGCACACTCCAGGAAAGAAGCTTGCCAGGATATAGGAGAAATCTCATGAGAAATTCAGTTGTTGGTTCATTTCCAGGAAATTCTGCAGACTCAAGACACACAAGTAAATTTCTCCAAACTGGGGAGGCAATACCTGCGATATCTCCAACAGCAACAGTGATCGCTTCCTGAAAGTTGCTCTTAATAGTCTCATTTGTCAGTCCCTGCTTGGATGTGAAAATGTCATTTCCAGTCTGAGCAAGACAGTCATAATCAAAAATTAATCTAAAATAATGTATTTGTTTTGAGTTCTAACGAGAGCTGCAGATAGCTTGTTTAAAATTTAAAGAAAATTAGAGGAAGAAAAACATTTACCATTCCTCCTTCCCTTATTTTCTTGGGCACAAGACCCAGCTGTTTGTAGGTGTAGCAGAAACTGGTTGTTCTGCTTGGGCCAAAGTCTGTGGTCCCATCAACCTAATTGGCTGTTGCACTATGAAGAAGGCATATCTCTCCTGAGATTGTGTATGGGGACAAACAAGGGTGTCAGAAGAACCACCATAATGAAGAGGTAACACTTTAGCATGGTCCACCAGAACCTCCAGAGTATTAGCAAAAAGGAAATGGAGAGGACAGAAAGTTACCTGAAATCCAGGAAAACTTTTCTCAGGACTGAAACTGAAGTTAAATATCTCTGACTGCTTGTCATCCTTAGAAACAGCAGAATGCTGTCTTCCACCTCAATAAGACCTGCCTAAAAAAGGCAAAAAAGACATTAAAATGAGTCATTATATAAAATCCCTAAGTAGGAAACACAACTCGAGCTTCCCTAATACTAATACCAATACCAAGACATTATTCATCCCCTCATGTTCTGTTAGTTTGCCTAACAAACTAGACCATACACAGATATACTTTTCCAGATCCAGCTGCATCAGGGTTGAGATTACTGCTCACAGCTGTCATTACTGCCATCCCCACTACCACCACCTTGGTTCAGCTAACATTGCAGGTGATACCTGAGGCCAATGACAAAGCATTCCCATGAACAGCTCTCTTGCCCTGATCAAGAATGCTAGTGACTTCCTTAGTGCACAGACAGCACGCTCAGCAGAGAGCGCGGCACTCCTGCCGCACGCTACATGTGCTACGAACATCAGCCAAAGTAGTCTGCTCAGGGGAGACAGATGGAGGAATTCCACCGCCTGCTCCTGATCACATTGGGATAAGCCCTGGGCAGTGAACTGCTCTGATTTGGAGCATTCTAGACATTTACAAGCAGCTCAGGAACATCAGTACTAAAAACTTATTCATGGAACGAAGGCAGTTCTAGGGCCAGGTAGCAACTGAACTGGATTGGAGTTTCTTCTGCTTTTTAAAATCCAACTTTAGGCACTGCTACCTGTTATAAAATCTAGTTCCAAATCACACACCTTGTCTGCTATACTTGGGTGAGGTGAGAGAAATGCTTCCTTGTTCAATATTCTTAAGCTATTTGCATAAAACACATACATGCTAAATAATTCAGGAGACTGATTTGTAAAAGATTAAGTCTTTACAAATAAGAATGGCTAGAAATAGAATTCACCAAATTTCAGATTCCCCCAGTTCTTCTGCTTCTGAGACTCAAGTACACTTTTTAAAAATTATTACTATTCAAGGAAGAAAGGGATTTTCATTTCTAAGACAGGTACTAATCTACTTTCAGAACACATACACACACCCCTCAGTACACTATTAGGCAAACAAACTCACATTTTTCTATCTATGAAACATTTTCCTTGCCTTTAGTTGGTGATTTTTGCCCAATTGCTAGCCTAAGCGTAAACCTTAATTTTACTTTCAGTGGTCATAACACACCATTCCCATTCATAGTAAAATTAACATCTGACCTAATGTCCACTGAAATCTCAAGAAAAAGGTCCTCCAACTTCAGTGGGTTGAGGAATCAAGCAAATGGCATCTATTTGCTGACTAAATCCTAGAGGTTTCAAATATATACAGTTTACTTCAGGCATTAATTTTACACTGTTATAGAAGGTTAAACCCTTGACATAATCAAAGAAAGGCAGCATATCCAGACCAGCCAAATCTCACAAAAGGTCTGATTTACGAACTATAAACTAGTGTGGCCAAAGAGCTTGTTGAATAAAGACCAAAACGCCAACCTTTTACACTCTCTTTTAACTTCTTCAAAATGAGTTTCTGTCATTTTATAGTGGGGTAACTATTGAGTTCACTAGGTCAGAGAACCGTATGAAGTTGCCGATCTAACCCTAACTACTGTAGCCCACGATCACAAACACGTGGTTTCAACAACTAATAGGGGTTTGCGTGCAATTCCCAGTGAGAAATTCATCATCACAGTTTTGCAGCCCCCCCCCCGCTCTTGGGTGTCTATTTGTAACCTGGATCTTTGCAAAGTGTAGCAATCACATTTCAACAATAAAACTTCTAGAGTTAATTTGATTTTACACTGCCAGCCAGCGCTTCTTTACTAATACTTACAATGCATTACATATATGTCTGAGAACATTAGCACTCAGATAATTAACTCTTCTACTGGGTGTCCGGTTTACTCTCTTCAGTGAAAGCACACTGCTCTCACAGAGACATGCCTTGCATATAAGCAAACCTAATTCCTAAATCTATGTGGTCAGTAAATTAAAATCTAGGTTGTCCCAGATAAATGAATTCTCTTTTCCCTCTTTTTTTTCTTCTTTTTTTTTGGCACTTTCTAGCAAAACAGTTCACATACAATCACTCAATGGCTGGAAAGTAGGCTTGGCAGAAGGAGCCATGGCTCAGCATGGCTCCAGTCAAGACAAATGGCTGAATTATTGTGACGTTAATAAACAGGTAATTAGTTTTTCATGTCATTGTTCACCACCTCAAGCTCATTACCAAAGTCTTACAATGCTCTCTTTAAAAATTAAGACCTGTTTGACCTGCTACCAGCTACAGTGCATTTCAAGCACTCGTGGATAAAGTACAATCTTGTCAAACTGAAGACACCTGCTCCCAGCAGGAACACTACTTATGAACTGCCAAGTCTTTTGTTACAGTACCTTGAGATGCAATGATCTTTCCATCTGGAATAACCAGCATCAACTTGGCTGTAACCACTGCAGAGCAATCTTTTTGAATATTTATTACCACATGAAGTACATAAAGGTATAAAAGCAGGATGTACACAGATGCAAAAAGGGAGAAGAGTACTTGTGATAACTTTTGCTGTTTGCCACACAAGCTTTTGAAATTAATTTTCTTTGGAAACCACCTCCTGCCAGAAACTTTCAGTTCTTTTTTCTCTGCCACCAGATCTGTCAGAGTGAAGCTCACTCCTGTATGTAACTTACTTCACAGGTGACAAAATTAACTCAAATGAAGAGGAGTGTATATGGAATTATTTCCCTTTGCCTAGGTTTTTACTTGATGCAATTTTTTCACCGATTTATTCTCCTGGATAGTGGATTGTGTTCCTCAGTTTACCTCTAGATTAACAGTCTCATTTAATCCATTTTCATCAGGAAGAGCACTAGCACTGGATAATT
Organism: Pedionomus torquatus; assembly: GCA_013398155.1. NCBI lineage: Eukaryota > Metazoa > Chordata > Aves > Charadriiformes > Pedionomidae > Pedionomus > Pedionomus torquatus. Next base: position 34,175 of record VZRU01008862.1, read on the forward strand.
TTTCCCTTCTCGTCTTTATTTTGTGAAAGTACAAGTGGCAATTTAAGCTAATTGTGTTTTAGTACTGTACTCATATAAAAACCCAGTAAAAGCACAGTCTAAGGCTGAGGTGAAGGTATCATAGAATTCAGGTTTATTTCCAGCATTTTCTTGCTTCAGTGCCTTCCACAAGAGTAAAGAAAAGCATGATTAGGAGTTCAGTTCTCCACAGTCTTCCAAAGGCAGATAAATTCAACAACACATTCCTTGCTATCTTCTCTGCCTTTAAGAGACCTCAATGAGCAAAGTCCATTCTGTGGCACTTAATCATATATATGCAAATGTATTTAGAATTTGGAGCCTGCTGTGAGCCCATTTTTCTTGAGCTGTTATTTTAAAATGTGCTTTAAATCAATTTTGCAGTAAACATGGGGTATGTTTCAGTAACAACCATTTTTCTCCTGATTAGTAAATTACTGTTGTTTCCAATGTTTCATTCTAACTACTACTTGCTCATAGTCACAGGAAAACAGAGCACTTAGTCAAGACAAACTTCTCTTTATTTCCATCTCAGCAAAGCAAGGTCTAGATTACTTTTGGAAAAACAGTTTTCAGCTGACAAAGTGAAAAATGTTGCATAACGGCAGACTTATAACACGGTAAGAAAGTTTTAATACAAGGATTACCACTTTCTGTTGTAACTAGTTTAAAAGTCCTTTAAGACTTTCTGCTAAGAACGGGTGATTATATTTGCAGTATTTATGTAATTTCTATTGGCTGGCTGTGTAATAATTTATGAAAGTTGTGACAGCACAGTGCTTTAATACAGATTAAACTATATTGAGGGAGGAAAATACAGCAAAATGCCAGTGTGCTACACAGAATACCAATCCCAGGATCATGTAGAATTTTAAAACAATTTGGTTCGAAAATAAAAATTGTGTTTTCCCAACCATTGGACAATTTCTCTCCAGCACGTATTTTTCTGTGTGGGTACATATTACATCTATTTCTTTACATGATGCTATCTGTATTTCAGACCCCCATTATACAGGCTTAGAAAGATGCAAGCAAGGCATTCATATCATCCTCATTGGGAGGCAACACATATAACACATATCCTTAATGTTATATCATTGAGCATTCAGCATGAGCCACGTGTCTCAAATCTGTTATCAGTGCTATCTGTATGCATTTCTATTTGTAAATCATAATGCAAGTCTTAGAGGAAAATGAAGGTCTTAACTTTCTAGTTCATGGCAGAAATGTCTAAACCAACTTCAAACAGTCTAACAGTCTACACAGAATGACTGTGATTGTATCAGAGTACTGCAATGTGAAAGAAAAAAAAAAGGAGGCCTGTCCTATTGGATGCTAGAGTACATCTCTTTTCAATGACACTGCTCTCATCTACAAGCCTGATAGATAAGGGAAATCGGTTTCTCATAGAGGATGTGTATTTACAGCAGTAATTAGGGTCTAAGTTAGGTTTTACTTTGGTTTGAAAAAAAGGCTGTTTGGGGCTGGTCAAAAGTTTTGGTGTCCAGAAAATCAGTAAGCAGATCAGTAAAATATAAATGCAGATGATAACAAAAATTTCATATTTGTGTACCTGTGGATGCACACAGAAATATACATGAGAGCACATAAAACCTGTCGATCTGCCTTTTGCATTTGCAAAGTCCCCATTTTAATTAACATCGACTATAGTCGTACGGTAAACTAGGCATAATAACAGTAATTAAGACCTTGGCCTCTTAAAACACATTAGACGCAGACACAAAAGCAAAATCCAATTTGGAGAAATATATAGAGCATTCAAAGGTCGGTATTGAGATTCTATCTAGGATACCTAAATAAACAGGCAAATCAACCCTACTTAACAATGAATGTGTTTTTCTTGAGATCTCAAGAGGATTTCCAATTATTCACAAATGGCTAACCGTGCGCTCCTTTCCCAGAATTATAAACGAGTCACCAGAAAATAGCAAGTTTGACAAAATTGTCCAACAGCCCATTAACTGTACAACTGTGCTAAATAGCCAGAGACAAGTCTAAATCTGCCAGAACCACTGTCTCTCGAGCCTGCCAATGGGATAGATATATCAGCTGCAGAAATATCCATTTGCAGCTTGCCACCATCTGGACCTTGCAAACTAAGTACTGAAGCGATGGGCTGGCACAATCCAACTCAGGAGTGGTCCTTTAGTTCTCAGGAAAATCTTTAGAACTGAAGATGGGTGTACTGAAAAAGTAGACAGGCTTGCTCAAGTTGAGAGATCTCTCTTGCTTTTTGTGTTCACAAAAAGATGGGTTTATTATTCCTATTCCTTTGAAGTCTATTTGGTATGTAATTCTAAAGATTAACTAAACATACTAAGAGTTTTATTGATTTTCTCTTAAATCTTCTAAGGCCCAACAACTTTAAGGCCCAATGAAAGATTTTTCATGTGCACAGCTTACAAATAAATTCACCTCACCTTATCTGTTTTTAAGTTGATTCACCTAAATTACACAACATACAGATCCGAAAGGGTAATCTGGAAAGAGGCCTGCAAACAGTTACATGAAGTTAGATTGCACACATCAGGAAGATGTGAGCAAAATGCGCAAATACGTGACACAGTAGGGCAGCAAACTTTCACTGGGGTTTCAAAAAACCCCGGCACACCCATTAGTGCTGCAACTCATGTAAAACTGATCCCAGTAGGTCTAGTCCATAACACATTCCAGCTAGTAAATATACTGAGCAGATTTTAAAAAGTAAACATTTTGACAATCCACTGAAACTTTTCAAAAAAGCATAACAAATCAGTCAGATAGTCTTTACTTCTTCAAGCATTTGTTTTCTACAACTAAGAAAGGGAGAAAACCCCACTTCACAACTTGATTTTTTAGCAGAAAATACAATACTGCATGCTTTGAGTTAAAGCAATATATGGGAGCAACAAATAGGGACACAAAGACTACAGTCTATATTAAGAAATAGTACTGTAAATGAATTTTTACAAACCCCTACATGATTGGATATTTTTAGTAATGCACTTGTTTGCCTTACTACTATGAAGACAGGCTTATGAGGCCGTGTTTGTCCTCTTTTTGTATTGGCTGAATACAAAATACATTGTTAAATCAGTGTTGCACCCTTCAAGTAGAGAGTTCTCTGAAGTTTATCATTTTTGTAATACCTCTAGAAAAAACTAACATAGAGAATATTGTTTTGAGGTTATGTTGCACCAACAGGACACACTCTGACTTGTGAGTCTGCAAATTATTTTTTTTTTATCTAATGTAAGATGATGATTCACAATCAATTATGGTTCTCACATCAAAGTCTCCCAATTGTCTTCAAACCATCAGAGAAAGAGCCATTATCAGCAGCAGCAGGATTGCTTAGAGTTCTTTCTTTAATCCTATGAAATGAACCTATTTCTACTCATTATCTCCTGAAAAGGCAGAGTGTTCAGCATCCTTTGAGACTCACGCTTGACCCTGACACCAATGAAACAAGAAGAAATCCTTCAGTTACACCTGAAGTTTCTTCTCAAACTCCCAGACAAACCCTACAGTCTCTCCAGAGTTGAATAGTATCGAACAACACCACTTATCTCTGCTCTGGAGAAGGCACACATAAAAATGTGGGTCAGACTTGTAAATTCAGGTTATTATCTATAGGAATATTGTTCCAGGTTTACTTCAGTTTACAGCACTACATGTCTTAAGAATTGCCTTTAGACTTCTGGAGACATTTCTGCATTTGCGTGCACTTATTTACAAGCTTTGATTGTCAAGCGCTCTTTAACCACCTAAATTCATTAAACACTCCTCTGATGATGACTTTCTATCTCACTAACAAAATCTTAGATTTTAGGAACCAAGTTCCAGATAAATCCACAGGTCTTCAAGTTTTTGGAAATGGGCCATGGCCTTAAGAAGGCCTAAGCACAAGATCCTACGCCAGATGCTATGCACTCACACTATGGCTAGTATATGTAGATTAATCCTTTTCCTGACTTTAAGAAGCATTTCTTTCTTTATTGGCAAATGTTAAGCAGTGATTGAAAGGAACAGATACTGCCATTTAGGGCCCTTTGGACTTCCTCTAAAGACATATTATCAATTTTTTTAATTATCACAGTGATAAGAAAACTTAGTGAAATATTTAACAGGGGGAGGGAGGAAAACATGTCTTTATGTTCATTTAAGACCACTTGAAAACAGATTGTTCTGAAGATGGGAAGAGAATCGTTGGGCAGCTAAATAATTAATTTCAGCAAATCCATTAAATGGGAACCAGTATAACATTTTGACTGATTCAGCACACTCAGCATTCACTGATCAGCTTCTAAATTACTATTTCTAAATTGCCACTTGCAGAAATTTTAGCATAGCACAGTGTAAATCACTAGTCGGTCATGTTCCCCGTGCACCAGACAGAGAGCAAAGATACAAATAGTCTGGTGACAGCCTGGCTATGATAATTAGATAAAAATCATGCAAATGAACACAGAACTTCTACCATTTCCATCTCTGTGAGCAGCTCCACTGTTTATAAAATCTTAGACCCTGGACATGTATTTTAGATAGTTAAGATTTACAGCAAATCTTCTGACATACCATTGAGCACTAATACATTCCTGTAGTTGAAAGGCAGAAAGCATAATTTCTCAAGCCTCATTGTTTTCCTAGAAGATGTGAAAATTAGAAGCAATAGTCTGGTTAGGATTGCTTTTACTAGTCTTTATCAGACCAAGAAGGCAGGATGAGAAGCAGTTTTGCTGGTTCAGATGCATCATTTTGCTGCTGCAGACAGCATAGAGTCAAAACCAGGCCTTTGCACAAGGTCAAAAATAAGAGAGGCAACTTCTTATAAACTAGTCAACATTTCTCCACGCTTGATTTGTTTTTGAGATGAAATATATTTGTAAAACATCTATTTTTATTTTTTTTAAATGTAAGTGATATCAAACATGTACTGCAATCTCAGCTCAGTCAAGCTGAGTAAGGTTAAAGAAGGGAGCACCTTCCAAAGACATTGCTGCTGTAAAGTGCTCCACACAACCTGGAAAGCAGCATTTTTTTGTCAACAGTGTAACAGTTTAAAATGCATGGGTTTTGTGATGTTATACTGACAAACAGGCAGTTGTGATTCTTCTATATGAAACATTATTTAACCTGCATCCCAGCAAATTGCTTGTCCCTGAAGTTGCAATTTTTCACACAAGCCATAAAGGCATTTCTGAGTCTTTAAGTTCAGATCCCAATTGGCATGGTACATTGTGTGCAAAAAGAAGCTACACCTCCCAATTTCCTGCCAGGTCCCAGCTGACGATTACTTTCTTTCTGTCTACATTCTCCTAGTATTTTGAGTTTAACATTGTATTTTTCCATTTTGATTTCTATCGTGTGTTGCTTTGTTTCAGTGCCGCAACTTGATAGAGGTGCTATAATCTATATATAGTTTGCATATTGATTCCTTAGTACTTTGACATCCTTCAGATAGAAGGTTATCCCAGTATAAGGTTCCTTCATCTGTCATTTAAGGTAACCTTTAAAAGAGACAGAGCTGAGTCCAGATGTTTATCCAAACTGTTCTAAATCTCTGATGTCTGGAAATCCAGCAGGAGCAGGTTTTTTTGAGAGACTTTCAGTACCACTTAATTCAGACAAACTACCATATCATCCTGTCACTGTAATCACATGGGATGCTAATAACGCCTACCATTTCTGTAGAACTTTATAAAGATGAATCACCACAACACAGTCCTTTGCAGTATTATCGCTGTCTTATTACTGAGGAAACAGAGTGGCTGGTATTACGTTATACCATTAAGTGACCTGCTCTTTCAATCTAAAAGAATAGCAATGAAAGATGCAGAAAATATTACTGTAACTTTTCCAGCTTTTAGTTGGTAAAACACTGTTTAAATATTTAGATCCCACAAATTCTTTTACCATCATAGCACATAGTTAAAAAAGCAGGCCATGGAATAATCAAAATAACACCCTGTTTTGACTCTGCTGTGACTTAGCAGCAATATTTCAATTTATTGCAATTTTGATCATCATAGAAAAGTCAGCTAAAAGCAAAAATAAGGACACATGTCACTGTTTGCTATTTTCTCACGCAACTTTGAATGTGCAATCTTATAATTTAGATAAGGCATCAACTTCTTGAAATCAAAGCAATTCCCCAAAGGAAAGTAACAATGTATGTATTCACTATTTATGTGTCACAGACTGCAACATAGTTTATTATTTAATCTGTGGAAATACTTCCTAGTTCCTGGTTTACATGAAACGTTGGTTGTGTTGGAAAATTTGGGGGTTGTATGGGAGATTTTATGTTCTTTGAAAAATCCCAGCCTCCCTGACTAATACCACGGGCACTAAAGAATCTTGGGGAAAGCATTGTATGAAAAATACTTTTTTATCTCTATCAGAAATCTTGAAGACCCAAACCAAAAAGATGCAGTGTTAACTTCACACATCACAGAAACAAGAGAAACCAAATGAAATGAAGTGTTCAGCACAATCTTGCACTCACTTCAAACTGAGCAATCATGCATCGTATAAACCTAACTGTTTACAACCTGGGAAAAAATTCTACAGTAAAATAGGCTCTGCAGAATTAATTGAGTACCAGTTGCTTCACATTCAGTGGAGTCACCTGATGGAGAAACTGTTGAAGAAGAATCTGCCACAATTTCACTTCTGAATCCCAGGAGTCACAACTTAGGACTTATCCCAAAATATTTCAGTGTTGGTTTCCTGTTAACTACACTCCAAATTTTGAAAGACACAAATATTCCCCTATCAACAAAGCATGTCTTCCTGTCAAACTGATGGAATCATAGTTCCACAATTACTGTTGTTGAGTTGGGATTTGCTGGTGAAAAACTCTTTAGTCAAGACTATTTTGAGATTTTTACCTTCTGTAAGCAAACAATTCACAAGAAATGGGCCCCTATATCCCATTTCTGCCCTCTGCACAGCAAACTGGAGGGGCACTAAAAGGGACTTTCTCATTGTACCAGTTCTGTAGCTGGGCAGAGGAATTAGTATCAGGTGTTATACACCTATGGTAAGTAAAAATGATCTGCATGTTCATCTGGATTTTATCAAGAAATCATAATTCAGAATTAATTCATATTACAGTTGATCAATAACAACAACTAAATTACTGAACAGAGTATTGTATCTCACTGTGTTCAAAAAAAGCATTAAGTATAATTAGTAAAGAAGAAAATAATATGAGATTTTCCACCAGGTGTTTGTATTTCAAATATATTCACCACTTCTGTAGTAGCAACTCTGAGACAAAAACACAGAAAAGGCAGGGTAGATGCAGCTTCATCAAATTCATTGAATCACAAAGCATTCTCACATCTCAATTGCCATAACAAGAATAGCTTTTATCCCCTTTAGGGTGAATTTGTGGAAGACAGGTCTTATAAAAATTGGGCACCCCCACTAAAACCTGTGTTTTGTGTATTCTCTGTGTTTGTCTGTGCAGAGATACTGCCATGTATAATTATCAAAGGAAGCCTAGGTGAATTCTAGACATCAAAAAAGAAGCAGAAAAGTCAAAGGTGGCAAGATGAGCAAGACAGAACTTGATAGCTTCATTGGTGGGATTACATGATACAGTGGCTTATGGCAGCAAAGGACTAGATTCCATCAAGGAGCCTGGTCTAGTTGTTCCTACTTCACATCCCTGAAATAAAACACTGATGCTGAGAGTACAAGAAATTACGGAAGGTGACTGAAAAGGGCTGGGAGGGGAAGAATACAGGACATACATTATTCTCTCCAAACCTTTATTCTTTTCATCACCAAACAGCTGCATCTTTTGCTTTCTACTCAGCAGCTGTGATACAAAGGAACTGGACATGAACACCAATGTTCAAACCACCACAACCAAAACCTATATTCATCCTGCAAGACGTAGCTGCATGCACATGTACTGCTGTCCGAGGAGGGTAGCTTTGGGGAGCCAAGACACAGAGGTTGAAGATAAGCCTTGCAGATTTTCCAATTCTAATAGACAAATGAAGGATTTTCCTTGTTAAAAATTACTAGGAATTAATCCATAGAACTGTTTTGTTCTTGCTTTCTATCCTGAATCAGATCATGACAAACTGTAGCTAACCCTATGGTGTCCCACTGTTGGGCATCTTCACACAGTTACGAAGTGAACAGACGCATCATTGCAATATTACCGTAAGACCAAGGAGGAAACCAGACTCTCCAGCTCCATTTTCGTCAGGCAGTCATTAAGGTACCTAGAGCAGTTAGCTTTTGACAACTGTACTAACGTGACAGGAGAGAGTTTCCTCTTGTCAAGCCCCTTTACATTCACCTTGCCACCAAACAAGAAAATTAGTACCTCTCAGGTTTTTTTCCTGTTGTGGAAGAGATACCAACAATCAGCCTAAGTACAAGAGAAAAAATGCTTTGCAAACCCAGAGTGAAGCAAACTCTCAAATGCTACATATGGTACTGTGTTAACTTTGATGTCAATTCTTTATGGCAGGACACATCCTCATGTGTAATGTACTTTCTAGGCACAACACTAAAACTGGCCAGGGGTATTATTTCAATTTCTAGAGAGGGTAGTTGATATAGATGAGACTCAGTGCTGTTAGCAGAGGAGACAGCAGCACTGACCCACACATTTTTACAAGGATGTGTGCACATGCAGGATAATTCCAGTAATTCACATCAAAGCTACATGCACAAGAGGTGTAGAACTGGGCAGATGATGATAATTGAACATGAAGACTACAGCAGAATATATTCATAGTATGTTTGAAGATATTAGAAAAAGAGGCTTTAAGTACATGGGTGGTGAGGGAGCTCCTATTTTGATCACCTCCCAAGGATTCTACAGCCTGTGTCTGAAGCCAAATTTCAGACCTCTTAAAGTCTAGATTGAGTTGCATTAGACAAAAATGCCTTCTATGCACAAATAGTGTTTTGTTGCATACTGTTCAGCTTGCCAGCAGACGTGGCACTGGAATTTTGTGCCTGAACCTGTGTCAGTGTCACAAATGTACTACTGGATAGCAGGAACAATGTATTTTGAATTTTGATCTTCCACACTGTTATGAAGGAAGACAAGTTAGACATCCAAGACTGTGGCATTTCTTAGTTTCATTTAACAAAGGATAAGCTATATAGTATTATGGACGCTTAGCACAAGAAAAGGGTACCGTTCACGTTCCTATTGAGAAAAGATTTAATATGTATGATACAATCCCCGATACACGTATAGAACATACATGGGCCTCATTTTCCAATGCAACGGGCAAATGCAGTCTGATATCATTGCTGAGATAAGCAGCAGTTACTGGACAACAGCCAGGAAGATTAAACTACAGTATTATCCAAAGCAATATTGGTGCTGTCCTGGAACAATGGCTTTACCTAGAGCCAGTAAAGAAACAGTAAGTTGAATACCTCTCTAGCTGCTTCATGCATTGGAAAGCTGCTCTAATTGTGAAACTGTGAATCCTCCATGAAAAGAGAATCCTTGGGCAAAGAAAACCAATACAAATGACATTAGACACCTGCTTCCATCTCTTCCTCGTCTGATTGGGCTTATTGTGAGTGATCATGCGAACACCTATTCATCCCCTCTGACTCTGGCCATTGCCTACACTCACTCCTCTTGCAGACTCCAATTTAAATACCCAGTGATGAGGTACAATAGCAGTTTCACTGTGTCCTCGATGGAAGATGATCCTTATAAGAGTGTGCCCCAAATGGTACAAGTATTATGAACTCTCCCTCAAGACGAACTAGAGACCTGAATCAATGCTTTAGTGAAAAAGCAGCCTATGTTTAACTGTGCTTAATGTAGTTAGATTTTAAATTTAAAAAAAAAAAAAAAGTCCTCATTCACCTCTCAGTATTTTCTAGAACTAGTTCTCTTACTAGTTTGATTTCTCCCACTGTTTTTCTATTGCTCTGTCAACTTTTTATCTTGCTGGAATAAATTTAAGACTGTTATTTAATTGCTCTTATTCACATATTAATGTAAGACATCTATTATTCAAGTTGATAACAATGTCTCTCTTCTATCAGCCTTAATTCACAGAGTGAAGATCCTATGGAAATCAGAATGATATTGTCAAAAAGTCAAAACATTATCTGATTTGTTTCCAGTCATTCTGGACCTTGTCAGGTCCAAAACGTATTTGAATAGGAGTAGAAATGATGTATCATTTCTCAACACCCATTAAATACTCTTCGTTACCAGGTTACCAGGACAGCATTTCAGGGAGCTCTTCTCCAAGTCTCTGCTTCTATCTTCAAACAGACCTTAGACTTTGGAGGTCTGAGAACAGAACTGATTAAAATACAGGAAGAAAAGCTAACCCAGAACCAAAGGGAGAAGCCATTTTTGAAGGGAATGGAGAAATAACAGTCTGACAGAGGTGTCAAACAACCCCTGACTCATGTTTATGTCGTAGAAAAGGAGAACGCTTACCTTAAAAGGGGGGTGGGAAGATCTTGCTTTTAATTATCAATCAATTTCCCAGTCACACTGGAAACCCGGGAACTGGCCAACACATCCCATAGAACAGGAAGATGCTGCCACCTACAGGTGCAAATGCCAGGAAGGCACGAAGTCACAACCGCTGGGTCCCCAGTACAGGCAGGAAATAACACCACAGTCGAAAGGCCAGAAACCTATGGTACTTACCAGTCACACTTCATCATATTTCTTAACCTTCTTTCATTGTTCCTGTTGTTCAGAGAGTAATACAGGCACATAAGCCAGTGCCTTCTATACAGAAGAAAAAAAAAAAAAAAAAAAAAAAAAAGGAGGAGAGAGGTCTTAGAGGTCTTGCTTTGTTGCCTTTAGATTGGAAGGATGCAATGCAGGGAATAGAAGACCTCTTCAAATCCTCACAACATGACTCTTCTGCTCCCATTGTGCAAAGATTACAGTAAGCTATCCGTGTCAGTAAGTCCACGAATCCTGATCTAAGACCATCATGTCAACATCCAGAGAGGTCAAAATGCTTCATCTGTCTGTGCTTTTGGCTTGAAAGTTACAGAAAATTTGCATTTTGAGCTTTGCAATGCTTATTCTTAGTCCTATGGTGGGTTTATAAGTATAGTTCTTTATAACAAGAGTTCAAGAAAAGGTAAACGGAGAAAACATTTTAGAAAATGCTTGGAACAATACAAAAAGCTTGGAAAGTGGTCCATTTCCATGTTTCACACAGAATAAGGGGTTTGACACACAGCTACCATACTCAGAGAACTCATTTGGAAGGACTCCGTTTTACACAGCTCTCAGTGAAATGTGGATAATCTCACCTCTTGGGTCCACATTGTGTGCAAGTTTGTATTCCCATGGCCATGTAATAGTAGTTGTGTACATAACCAAAAAAACCAGGAAGTCTTAGGGGAAAAAACAACAAAAAGCAACAACAACAACAAACAACAACAACAACAACAAAAAAAAAAAAAAAAAAAACAAAAAAAAAAAAAAAAAAAAAAAAAAACCAAACCCAATTCCTTCTTTCAGAGCCTTTTTCTCCAAATAGTGTATTTGACCTTTTTTTTTTTTAAATCAGAGTGTAAATACTGTATTATAGTTATTCAATAATACTCCCATCAGCATGCCGAATGGCACAACTTTTTGACTAGGGACACAGCAAACCTACAATGTCTGCCAAACTTTAATCCCTTAAGGCATTAGTGGGTCTCTTGAAAACAGCTGTTTCAACTTCCCTGGCTCCTGTGGGTTCTGTTTGACTAATTGATATTTTATATAACACTAGCAACCATCACTGCAGCAAAAGAAAATAAAACAAGTGATCTACAAATGCAGAGAACACCTTCTTCCCACATTGCCTGTTTCAAACTAATATAGCCAAATTACTCTGTTCTGTTTAAAAAGTGATTGAGCTAGGGCAGCCACTGGAGCTTGGTCTGCTACAACAGCCACTACAACTTGCGCTCCAAGTCTTCATTTTGAGAAGGAAACCAATCCAGCTATAGTTCTAATTTTTACGACGTGGGCAGAGATTCCTAAGGTTGAATGAGACCTACCTGCAAAGGCAACCTGGACTTTACAAGCACTTCAGAGACTAACAGCATTATTAGCACTCCTGTGGGGAGACAAATGGACATGTAGAACAGCTTGTCTGCCTGCATGCTGAACTGGGCAAGTAGCAGCCAGCTCTACTCTGAATCCTGCAGATGCTTAGAGCATTCTGTAGATACTCCCCATGGGAACATCCTTGGGATGGTCTGCACAAATGCCAAGACATCAGTTGTGCATCAGTTTGCAACATGCTCACCTTGTTTTTATTGGTTGCAGTTCATGACTGCAAAAGCTGAAGTAACATTCCGTAAGATATGTTTCTTATCCCACACATCAGTGCACTCCTCTGTACACTGCTTATAAAAACATCTAACACCAACAGAAAACTGCCACCCACGTACAGCACACTAGGGATCTCCATAGCTAAAAGCGTGTCATGCACCAACTTGAATAAAACACTAAGACTTGTTTCTAGTGGCTATAATAATTTACACCTTCTGTAACAGACACAGACGACTACCTAAAATACGTTCATGCCAGTGAATGTACTCATGCAAATTACACTTTTGCTAGGCAAAGTGATGAAGTCTACAGCACTTGTGGTTTTTTATACTCATACACAACCTTTATCTCACTGCATTTATCAAGATCCAGACAAATTCATCAGCACTATTAATACACTAGCAAGGTGAATACAAGCATTGTAGTAGGGGAAAGACCGACACTTTACTGATTCTCATCAAACTAATTACTGATGGGTGAGCTCAGGATTAAGTGAAGCTGCCAGTTATACTGGCATTAAGTCAAAGAAAATTCTGACTTAATACACAGAAATATAGAATGGTTAGAGTTGGAAGGGACATTAAAGATCATCAAGTTCCAACACCCCTGCCATGGGCAGGGACACCTCCCACTAGAGCAAAGTACTCAAAGGCCCATCCAGCCTAGCCTTGAATGCTTCCAGGGATGGGCAATAACACACTAAAATTCAGGATAACAGATTCTGCCTTAAAAAAAAAAAAAAAAAACAGTGATAACTTTCTTAAACTCATCTATGCTGTGTTGGGACAAAACAACAGCTTGTACATCAGCAAAGCTGAAAACAGCTTACAAATTTGGGAAAGAAAATTCCTACCTGGGTGCCATTCTCATCTTGTCCAGCTGAGCAGTGATGGAAAGTAGCTCTGCAAACGAAATACAAGAAAGTGAATCAATTCATCTCAGCAAATATAAAAATACAACACATTGGTCAGATTTTTCCCCATATGCAACAAGCAACACTTTCTATTTTCAATCTAGAGGATTTATACCCTATTACAGAAAACAAAATGAAAAAATCCAGGTCTGTGTCTGCATGAGTCTCCTGCCAGAATTACAGTCAAAAAGTCTGACATAAAGAGTAAAACCAGCTTTGACTTATTCTTAGTCTGAGCTGGGATGCCTGGGAGAAGACTATCTCAAAAGCCACCTGTGTAAATTCATCTAGGTTCAGACCTGAAGCAAAACAAAACAGCCCCCTGCAATCTCCCAACTCCCACAAAAAAAAAAAAAAAGATATTTTCTTTTGCTCCCATTTCCGCAGACACTGCATAATGAGATAGACATAAGAATTAATCACTGGTCCAATTCATTGCTGTACATCACTGAGTGCTTTCATCCTTTATAACCAATAGTAGAAAGCAAACATCCTCTTATGGTACCTAGTGTAGCCAAAAATCAATTCCTCTTGATCCCAGCAGCCAGTCAATGTGTGATCTAAAGCTCCAAAGAGCTTAACCACTCTTGCCTTTTAAGTTCAGTGAGACACAGTAAAATATCAAAAATTCTTTATTCTGTCTATCATTTGGTATCATTTAATAACATGAGATCATCTAAGTGTTGTTATTGTACTAAAAGATGGCATCAGCATTTTTCTATGTAGTGATGTCCCATCACTAAGAGCTTACCACTCATCCGTAAATGAGCAACAAAACTGGATGCTTGATCATGACTGTCCAGATACAGACTCCTCCTTACGGTCTGGTATCTTCTGAAGTACAAGGGAGACTGACACTTAAAATCAGAAAAGCTCCATTTATCCAAACTTGAGCGGTGCAGTTAGGAAGTCTCAGCAGATAAGAAGTTATTTAGAGAAGCAAAACCCAAACCTACCAGGCAGGAGCTAGCTTGGCTGTAAAAATTATCAAGATGCATCCAGAGAGGCTGCACCCAAGCTAAACAGGAGCAGCTTAGAGCTAGTTGGGCTTTTCTCAGACAGTCTGTACAGAAGCCAAGGAATCTGCTGTTGCTGCTGAAAAGTTAGGTCTTCAGTAACTAGAAAGCACAGGAAGCGATGCTATCTTGATTTAGATTCCTTCAATATTTAATCAGCACTGGTTGGCCTTAAAATTCTCATAGACAAATAGCCAGCATATAAAAGCTTTGGGTTTTAACATGTGGATGCAGCTGGTGGTGAGGAAAGTACCCCTACAGTCTTTTTTCTTCATACTATCAGCCACTAAATTTGAGTATTCCTTGCCACCCACACACAATGCATTTCTACTCATCCCTCCCCACTGTACAACTGGATCAAAGATAACTTATCTGAATTATCCAACAACTGTAATGTGGAATCTCATCTTTCCTGTATGTGCATTTTGCAGTGTGACTCCAAGTTTCAATAGGTTTGTCCACAATGCCCATGTCAGATGATAAATGACCGAGTGCTTAGGGGAGAGGGAGTAATGTGAAGAGGAAGACTTACTGCTTTAATACTGGGGTTGTGTCTTGAGGCTTGTATTGTCAGAAAGATCTTTCATTTCAGCAATAAGAACAAAGTTAAAACACTACCTTGCCACATTTTTCAGTGGCCAAAACTAACACAGAAGATGAAGTCACAGCAATACAAACCACCTCTGCAGTGGTAAAAGTGAAACTGTATTATTGACTTCATAGTTCTAGCAGCAAAATAGGGTAAACCAGCCCCTAATTTGCCCTTAGGTAAAAGGCAGAGAGGTGATACTGAGAAGTCTCCAGTTGGATCTAATAGGTCCCCAGGGGAAGTCATATGAATTTTAACTTTAACTCAGTTGAACCATAAAATGGGATGAAAGCAGACCTGAACAGAAGATAGATTATGTATCTAAATTGCTTGTTACAAAATTCTGTTACAAAACTTCTATATCATTTTGTGTGTCAATATTTTGCAAAACAAAAGGAGCTAGGAGACAAAAAAATACAACTTAAATGAGACCAGAGAAAAACAGCTGCTAGAAATGAGATATTCTTCACTTATTTTCACAGTTTAGTCTTCATTAAAGATTTTTGAAAAGTTTAAGATTTTAACAATCAAGTTCAGGCATCATTATCAGTAACTTTTCACTGATTAAAGTCACACTAGGGATAGAAAAGAAAAATAATTTTACACAACTTTCCTAATCTGTTGAAGGTCTAGAGTGCAGACTTATACATGTATCTTCTCAGGTGCAATTTTCCTATTAGGGATACAGTGGCCGTTCACATGGTCTAATACTGTCCCAGGTGCTCTCCCATGCTGGTTATATCTTGGATAGATCTTACAGGTTAGGCCAAGGATATGTTATGTCTCCCTCTAAGAGGTAGAGTTGGGTTTTTTTGATGAAAGCTCAATAGTGGCTTCCCTGCTCGTTGCCCTTATGCCATCCATTAAGTGATCTTATTCTCACGTGTACCTAGGTGAAGCCAACTTTGCATAAGGAACTTAAATTAAATGAAGCCATCTCGCCCAGAATTTTTAGAAATATTACTTTAGAGTTCAAAATAAGGACTTCAGTGCAAACAAGAATTTAAAACCACCTCCAGTGACATAGCATTTCAAAAGAAGAAAATCTGAAAGCAGTACTTGAAACAGTTACAGAAGTATACGCTTTCCCCAGTTATCTCTTTGAGGCGACAACTGATGATGCTCTAATGAGGATTACTAATTTGTTGAAAAAGTACCTGTATATTGTACAAGCCACATGAAGGTTTTGACTTTTTCTTCATACTGTTGAGAAGAAAACCTCTCCTGATGCACACAAATGAGAAGCAGAAGAATAAGCTAGTAGAAACTCTGTCAATAAATACACACTTTGAGAAATGGCTTCCTAGTTTACAGCAGATTTATAGTTCTTATCTCAAGTTTCCAAAGTTCATCTGAATCTCCAATACAAGGAATTTCAATGTATCAGTAAATCTTTTAAACCATGAAGAAAACTCACTCAAAGAAGCTATGTCCCTTATCAGTGGAAGAAGTGATAAATCTGAAATAATATATAATTCATGATGACACATATCAAGACATTACAGCAAACACTGACACAAGACCTATTTATGGCATTGCTCTGCTAAGTATATTCCCTACAGGACCATCTCCTCTCTTATTCTGAACCAAACACCTGCTTTGATAATGCACATCTCTGCAGAGCTGGGAAAAAAAGCAAATCTAATTCAGCAACCATCCCTCATGATAGAAAACTAGTGGCCCTCAGCCAGCAACACATAAGAAGTAAATGAAAATTTAAGCACAGATCAAAAAGAAATGTGACACAGGATGACTACTTTAAAAAAATTATGACCTCAGACATCAAGCTATCCATTGTCTAATACATGCTAATACGAACATTAAACTGTCCTTTGTTGGGGGTCAAAGTTTTAGTTTGGTTCCTTCACAACAGCTTCCTCAGTCTCCAGGGTTTAATACATACTTGGATTCATGATTTCCAAAGAAATGAAGAGTCTTCTCAAATCTTCCTGATATGGTCCAGGGAGTTAAGGGTCAGAGACATCCTATTCAGGAGGTATTTACATTGCCACCCTCAAATTCAGAACCTCTTTGGGAACAAGGCCACTACCAGACAAATACGAGAAGTGCATTAAAATTTTGTGACTACAGGTGATGTGACTAGTGTAACATATCTTAGGAGTCGGTATCACAATCCTTGAATAGTAAAAATGGCTTTGGAATAGTTAAAATATCACTCAGCAAAACCACCAGAGATAATGCACACCTTAAAAAAAAAAAAAAAAAGCAAAGG
>VZRU01008862.1:51317-89807 GCA_013398155.1 Pedionomus torquatus
TATATATTTGGGGGGAAAAAAAAAAAAAAAAAGAGAAACTATTTCCCTCCCAAGGCCATTACTGCAGTTCACCTTTGAATTAAAATTAAAGTCACAAAAAACAAAAGCAGCTTTGCTTGCACAAATGTCTCCTGAAGAAACCTGCAGGATAGATGCCATCTTCTCACGACACAGAATAGTAAAGCATATATTCCCCCAACCCTCCCCACACCATCAATCCTTGCCTCAGGTATTAGCCAAACAACATAAATACAAGGGCTGGCAAATCAAACTAAGAAGAAACCAAAAGCCAGCACAGATGCACAGGAGTTTCATGCTATTTCCCCAATAACTGCCTCATTCTACATCAGCCTCCCACTGTGAAGGTGAAATTTCACCCATTTTCTTTTTGAAGACAGGAATCTTCATTCATTGAGCATTCTGTTCCCCAGTATACTGGGCTGCCTTGATTCTCTTTTGCAGTGAGGAATCAAAAGCTCTGTGACATCCACTGTAATCCAGTCCAGTTTCCCCTTAAGCTTAGTGAGAGCCTGGTAATTCTGGCAGGCTACTGTGAAACATCTTTGACTAGCATGGGCCACATTGATTTATTTTTTTCTTCTATAATAAAAAAAAACCCAACAATGAAATTGATGATTCTTTGTCATCCTAATAGATCAGTCTGCAGTTTCTAGGACATGCAGAGAAAAATCGCAGCATGAAGTTTCAGTCATGATATGGAAAACCAAAACACAATGTATACATGTCACTACAGTAAGAAACACACAGCACCTTGTTAGGGCAATATAATCAGACAACTCCATTCTCCTTTTTGGTATTAAAATACCAAGCTAGACACGAAGGGTCTTTACCAGACAAGATGGATGTTCTGACACGCACAGACATACACTCAGGTTCAAGCTTCTGCACTGTTGAGAGATGAGGTGGCTGAAGCACTACTCAGACTATGCTCTGAAGGTTTCTCACTCAAACTTCCACCTGGAATCACTAGACTTTGGCTTCCTGGTTTGTTACTTGCCTGCAGACAGTCTAAGGCTGGCAGTTTCAGTCATCATCTGCTTTTCTGTATTTAAATTCTGTATTAATTGGCCTATCTAAACTAGACATAGCTATTAGGTGACCCAAACGTGGCCCTTAACCAATCAAGTGATCCTGTTTTCCGTCTTTATAATGGCCTCACAGACACATGGTAAAAACAGTCCATTAGTAAGCGTGCATCATTTAGATTCTGGGATAATGGGGGTTGGATAATAAAGCTAAGGTAAGAAGAGGCTAAGATATACAGCAACAATGAAACTGTCTATCTCATTCAGAAACAGAAAAATATCTCCGCTAAGTATATCAGACAGCTCTCACTAAAACCAAAAAACATTTTCCAGTGCAATGTTAACAGTGGATTGCAACTCATCCCTTTCTGTTCCCAGGTGTTCACTGTTTTAAACTGCCACAAAATTACCTGTATCAGTATAACCCATTCTACTTCTGTCAATGAACCATGAATAAAAGGGAACTTTGAACTGTAAAACCAAAAATCAGACCAGTA
Source organism: Pedionomus torquatus (assembly GCA_013398155.1). Classification (NCBI taxonomy): domain Eukaryota; kingdom Metazoa; phylum Chordata; class Aves; order Charadriiformes; family Pedionomidae; genus Pedionomus; species Pedionomus torquatus. Next base: position 52,861 of record VZRU01008862.1, read on the forward strand.
AAACTTGCACAAACTAGACCATAACCAACCATAGAGAGGAAAAAGAGGAACCTGCCCACATCTACAGCTAACCTTACTGTGTCCCTGGAGAAATTCACCTTATCATCTTCTTCCTTAGTCAGAACAATAAAAGAAAATAAAATTGCTCCTGAATAAAAAGTATTCTATATTCAAGCTGCTTTATATCATATTAGGAATTTAAAATATGAAACTATCAGCATATTGCAGAATAAAAGGAGCTAGAAAACAAGGAAGAAATATTCATCTGGCATCTGTAGGAACAGAGAATCAAGTGACAGATGGAAAGGGGAATCAGCTCCAAACACTGGATAACCTTGTCTGTCAGTAGCCTTAGAAGCACAACCTGCAGTTAAAGGGTTCTGAACAGAAAAAAATATTGCACTAGCAAATACAGTTTCATTGGCAGCAATAATTTCAAGACACAAACATCTGATTTTAGTGATCCTGTTCCTCAGATGCATTATTCTATTCTTTTCTTTTCTCATTATTCTACTCTCTTTTTGTACAGACTAAGCAGAGTCAAGAGAATCACCCCATAAATTACTCTTCTTGAGAGAAAACTCTTCTCTTGACTTCCAGCAATAGAGGAATGACTTCTTACATATATGGACAGGTCCAGTTTATTCAGTATGCATTCATGGGTTGAAACTTTGGAGATCTTTACTTTATAAACCAGTTAAATATCATAAAGAATGATTACTTAATGTATTGCTTTTAAACAACACTTTTCTTTTAAGTCTATGACAACTAATGACCTTTCCCGGATCTCCAAGGAAAACTATGAAGTGCTGGAAAGGACATTTTTCTGAAAGCTCTCATCACTATGTTTATGACTGAAAGATCATCCTTTCATGCAAATGTCAGTTAAGAGCAGCTTGACAAGGGGACACATGAAGTGTTGTCCACTAGTGTTTTTGAAATGCCACCATTAGTATTTTTAAAAGAGAGTTTCATAAGACATTACTGAGTTTTAAACTGGATGCTTCAAAGACTTTGTCAAGAGACAGAATTCCTCATCTGTTCTCTCTCAAAACACTCAACATATAAAAACCTCAGAAGAGTTTGGTTAAAATGAAAGAACATCACCACTGAAATTGCTATGACAGATTTGAAATACAATGCTCTAAACCAGCTTAATTTTCAGCAAACATTGTGCAGATGCTACATAGATGACACATTCCTTACACCATCATAAAAATGATAAAAGACCCACAATGGAGGTATTCAAACAAACAATAACAAGAGATCACCTTCACTAAAGACTAGGAAAGACTTCTTTTTCTTTTTTTTTTTTTTTTTTTATNACAGTTATTTACATGCAAGGGAATGAACTAAGAACTAATCTGATATGAAATAGTTTTGACATAAGTACCACACTAAACAGTGCAAAGACATTCAAGCCATTTTCCTATAGCATCATTAACGTGGGATGCTTCTCTTATTGACTTGCTTGTCCCTCTGATATAATAGAACTGCACTAATTCACACTAACGACTGGGAGGTTGATCGCAAATTACCAGACCTTGCAAATTAGCAAGTAAGCAAACAAACACTATTAAAAAGCCCAGTCAAGGGTATCACAGCACATCATTCACTTTGTCCATACAATTTTCAAAAGTGTAATTTAGTCTTCTAACACCCCCCAGCACGTCAGTGAGAGAGGCAAGCAGAACAACCACAAAAGCCCCACCATCAACATCTGTTTATTGGTATTTGCAACATTTTCCACTCAGCATGTTTGAAGAGCTAAGGCTGCGTTATAGGGACATTCAGGAGAATCAAATCATAGTGGTAGCACTATGTTTGCTGGAATGTGCTCATACATGGTGTGGCCACACTAAATGGCCACAGATGAGTAAGGTGCCCTGTTTAACCAACAGCAATCAGTGTTTGCCACAAGCAGTTATTTGTAAAGCAGAAGTCACCACAGAGAGTTTAGACAAAACCATGTCAGTGTAACTTATCTGTTGACTAATTCTGATGGGGACTAAGTCTATAAAAAGTTTTAAAGGCCATTTACAGACAATCTGGAGCAGGATGAACACAGCAGATTCACAGTCTCAATGGCTAGCTGCACCTCTCCTGTTCTGATGGCAGTATAACCATAAAGGTAACTATGAACACTCTTCTGTATGCAGTTATTAAAACTGCAGACAACTGGGGCAATACAAACAAGGAGGGTCGTGAGACCTACCAAGTTTGCTGTTTTACACGGCTGGAGATATTTTAATTTTGCATCAACGATTAACCTTTACATTTAATTCAGGTAGTTTTGTTCTGATTTCTCCTCCCAGCTCTCTGCTGTATGTTTTTAATAGTAAGAAGCTATGACATATGGTACGATTTCTGGATCAGTGCATTTGTCAGCAAGACACCTTGTACTGCTCAGCTCTGACTGTAGGTCCATACTGGCAGTGGGCTAAAAATTTTAGCTGCATTAAGACGCAGCCATACCACCTCAGGACAAATGGGAAAACTTTCACCAGCTCTTCTGTAGATGGTATGAAGGAAGAAAGAGTGTGTTTTCTTCTCTTTTGATAAACCAAATGGCTACAATCACCCTTCTAGACACCTATTCTACACCTGGATGCAGGGTGGTATAGATCAGCCCAGTAAGCAGCAAAAAGGTTCTTTGTGTTGAGGACCTCTGAACTGCAAATTGGCTCTTCAGAGGCGCTGTCCTCAACTTGTGTTAGAGCCTAGGGCTCAGCCTCTCCCCTGCCCTCTCTTTTGCAGCTGATTTGTTCTACAGCAAATTACTATTCTGCACACAACTTCTTTGTGAAAGGGCCACAGTAACCTTTCTGCTTTTCTCCACTTTCAGCATGGAGCACCTCACTCCAGGAGTCCTCCTAGCCACATTTGTCCTTTATACCTTTCTGTTCAGCAGCCAAGACCAAGACCTTGGTTGGTTTATAGTTTCTTAGCCCCTCCCAGGCAGGGAGCTTTCTCATCTGTGTTCCACCTTCAGGAAAGGGAGTAAAAATAATTGAAGCCAAATTTCACTCCATTCTTTGCTGTGTCCCTCCTTGCTTTGGGGGTGGCTTTTTGCCTCATTGTATTCTCAATATGTATTTTTGACCTCTTTGACCACCTTTGGACCATTCCTCTCTTTTGACCTTCCCACTGGAAAAGAAGAGTTATTCTGTCCTCTTAGAGCTTTCACAATACCCACATAACTCATCTTTGCCTGCCCTTTATAATCACTATCAGAACAGGCAACTTCCTACTGTTTCACTCGACTTTTTAAGCTCAGGGGAGCTGCCCGGAGGACTTGCAAGCCTCAGATCTCCTGGTCCTTCTTGACTCATGCTGCAGTCTACTACTCCACTGCATAGATGCTAAATGTGCTTTAATATCTATTTTAAGAAAACAAATTCCTACAGTAAGTATTTCTTTGTGTCTCCCTTTCCCCCATCTTTAGATAGTGCACTGCTTTTGGAGCATGTAGCATTGAGATTCAAATTAAAACATTTTAACACTGATTTTCACCACCTCCAGCAAAAAAACAGTATCTGTAACCTGCCAGCCCATGTCCACAAAGCATATAAATCTGGAATTTGTATGGCCCTGGACTGAGGTACACAGAACAGCTTTAGGTATTGCCTCAAGTGAATGGAGGGGTAAAGGTTAATCCCTCCATTAACTCAATCCAGTGAACCACTCTAAAATTCCATCTTTTCCAAACCAATAGTATGGCTAGGATACAACTGGCTGATATGGCACTAGAATTCCCAAGCAAAATTGCAACCCAGAGAGGTTTTCTTCATTTTTTCCTCTGGGTCTTAACCTAAAGTAACTTTTTTTTTTTTCTTTTTTCCCATGACACTCCCTGTGACTGTCAGACACTTTCTGCCAGCCAGTCCTGAATAGAGAAAACATCAGTCCCCTGCAAAAGGAGACCCAACTGAACAAACTGTGACTTCATTTCACCTCACGAGCTGTTCAGCAGCAGTAGCTGTTGTGCAATTGTCTAGATTGCTTCTTAGCAAATGCCTGTAATAGATATTCTTGTTCAGCCATTTCTGCAAACATCCAGGCTTTGTTATACAGTTGGACTTGCTTTGAGAGCTTGCCATTGGCATTCCCTTGGAAGAAGTTGTGCTGTAAAGGGAAACTCAGGATGCACAGCATCTTCTAGCCCCTCAGCACTACAGGCAAAGAGGGACCATCGGTGTGCAGAGGGCATAATTTTGTTCAGCTCATACAGTAAATTGAGTCAGGTTTAAAGAGTGTGATGGTTATTTTTGGAGCTGATGCTAGGATGATAGTGTAGGTCCTGCCTGTATGTTAAAGTCTGACCTATGGGTCTATCATTGCAGGAGTATATTCATCTGACACGATAACAATACTGAAGTCAACCAGGGAAAGTTTTTAAAATATATATTGGATTCCTGATATCCTTGAGGAAATTATTTTGACCTTATATTGCTGAAAGTTCTCCCACAGTTACACTGCCAGAGCTCCTTTGTGGCATATAAGTTTATTAAAAAAAATGCCTGTTGCAGATTTTCTGATCAGAACCTAGTAATGCAAGTCAGAGGCTTCTGTTCAGCTGATTCAGTGATAGCTCTCTTCAGTAGGGAGAAATTACTTTTGTGTAAGAAGCAATACCCAGCTTGTTTCAAACCTCAGCCTCTGGCAAATCTGTCATAGCAGGAGACATTCCCTGTTTCTTTGACAGATTGGCCTGCGGCTGAAAGTTAATCTAACATGTCAGAAAAAGTATACAGTAGGTAAAGAAAAAAGCCAAAGCTAACCCTCAGCATTTTACATCAGGGCATATTTGAAAGAAACACTCATTTATAGACAGTAAAAATATTGCTCTAAGTCTTCAAATTAAAAGCGAAAGGTGGCATAAAGATATGCTAGCATTAAAAAAAAGTAAGTTTAGAGAGTGAATGGACCAGAATCTGTAGCCTACATGAGGATAAAAAAATACTACCACCAGCTACGATTCAAGACTGCTCATTTTTTGCTATTACAGATCATTTTTTCTTTCTCCTTATCACTCAGACTGCCAAATTAATAACTAGTTTCAACTGCCATGATGCATAAAAGCATGAATTTTGGCTACTATAACCATCCAGTTTAAAAAAAGGATCACACTTGCCAATGCTATCAATATGTACTTTAATTGTCATGGTTCTATGTATCACTCCATTCAGTAGCATAAATTTACTTCAGTTTCTCTATTCTTTCTGGCTGTTGTCCCTGAAGTTATATAAAACATCATTCTTAGAAATGCACAAACATGTAAACACACCAAATCTTTTGCTTTATACTGCACCCCAGATCCTAGACAAAATCAATAGTCATTGCTCCTGGGTAGCACCAGTCTCAGAAAGCCAAAGTGAGCCAGAACTATACTCTCTATGGGAAATGTAGTTTTGTCAAAAGTCTAACCATTTTGCAGGAATAGTTCAATGACTGAACTCCCTTGATGAGTATTGAAGCAAGAATTTTTCATGTTATTTGTTCCAGCAATTTGATTTTTTCAGTTGTACCAAAACTGTAAGATTATATTTATGATTTTATACTAGTAAAATACAAATATTGGGTCTCGAAAATTACTTTCCATTCAACAAAAATCTTAGAACTGGGGGGAGAGGGCTAGAGAGAGGAAAGGTCCAATATAGAATGAAAACACATTTAGCAGCGTGAGATTTTTCTAGGGGGTTGTATTTCCAGGCAGCACCATCTAGACCATTAAAACAGGATGAAATACTGCACAATTATTGCTGTTCTAAACACATAAGGAAAATTTCATAAAAAACTTCTTATGTTGTCAACTTTCTTAGGCAAACAACACTCCTGATTCATCTGTAAACTGTTTCTATGAAATGGCTAAAACTGTGAGAAAACAGTGTGATAATCTTTAATGTCTATAATGTTATAAACTGAAAAGAATACAAAGAATGAAGCAACTAACCCTTAGTAGTTATGCAGGTGGAAAGCAATGAGGTTGATACCGGAAGTTAAAAAGCAATCTAAAGGGACTTCAAGGAACTGGGGAAACTGTTTGAGGGATCAGAGTCACAGATAATTTTTTCATCAATAGCCTTAGTTGCAGGTAGGAATACTGAAAGGAATAGGAAGTCAGGTATGATTAACAAGTGGCTCAGAGACTGGTGCCGCCAACAAAATGTTGGGGTTTTTGATCTTGGGGAACTTTATATGGTACCTGGTCTGCTAGCAACAGATAGAGTACATCTGTCTCAGAGGGAGAGAAAGATCTTGGCACATGAGTTGGTAGAGATTGTCGAAAGAGCTTTAAACTAGTCTTGAAGGGAGCGGTGATCAAACAAAAGTGCACTAGAGATGAGCCTAAGGATAGCCTTCAGCCTGCAATTTCACTTGAGGTGAATTGAGACAACAATAATATCAGAATGGTCTGTGGCAAGATGACACATCAGGGGTGGAAGGATGGGGTGACAGCAAGAGCCTCCAACCTGTTGCACTGATGCGTGCTGTGAACACTTCAGCAAAGACAAGGTCTTGCAGAGCTAGACCAAGAGCCCCTGAGGTAATAGGTGACAGGAGGGTAGCTGCCACAAAGCACCTTGGGGGGATCACTGGAGTGCCCCTCTATGAAGGCAGCATGGCCAGCAGACCAACTGAAGTGCCTCTACACCAATGCGTGTAGCATGGGCAACAAACAGAAGGAATTGGGAACTATCCTGCTACAGGAAACCAATGACATAGTAGCAATCACGGAAACTTGGTGGGATGGATCCTATGACTGGATTGTGGCCATCAATGGCTACCAACTGTTCCAAAGGGACAGGAGAGGAAGAACATGTAGAGGTGTTGCCCTCTATGTAAAGAAGTGGCTAGAGTGTGAAGAGTTATTGCTAAAGAAGAGCCATGAGCAGGTTGAAAGCTTATGGGTAGGAATTAGGGATTGGGACAACAAAGGGAACTTTGTGGTAGGAACTTTGTGTACTACAGGCCACCTGAACAGGTGGAGCCTGTCAATGATGCCTTCTTACTCCAGCTTGAGGAGGCTTTGCAGTCACAGGCTCTCATCCTGCTAGGGGATTTTAACCACCCTGACATCTGTTGGAAAAGCTACACGGTTGGCTGTAGGCACTCTAGGAAGCTCCTAGATGACAACGTCTTGAGCCCTACTCAATTAACAGCCCTACTCAAGGAGATGCAAGATGCACTGTTGGACCTGTTGTTCACAAATGCAAGTGGAATCATCAGGGATGACAAAGTTGAAGGCAGCCTGGGCTGCAGTGATCATGTCCTAGAGCAGTTCACTGTCCTAAGGAGTTTGAAGCCCATGAGAAGCAGAGTTAGGACTCTAAATTTTAAGAAAGTAAACTTACAGCTCTTCAAGGAGCTACTCAATAGGACCCCATGGGAAACGACCCTCAGGGACAAGAGAGCAGAAGAAAGCTGGCAGATCTTTAAGGATACTCTCTATAGAGCACAAAAGATCTCAATCCCCATGTGTAGGAAAATGGGCAAGGAGGTCAAGAGACCACCATGGTTGAGCCATGACCTGCTGGTCAAACTAAAGAGCAAGATGGGGCTACAAAGGAAATGGAAGAAGGGACAGGCATCCTGGGAGGAGTATAGGGACATTCCTCAGCCGTGTAGGGATGAAGTCAGAAAGGAAAAGGCACAGCTAGAACTCAATTTGGCAAGGGATGTAAAGAAAAATGAAAAAGGCTTCTATAGGTATGTTAAACAGAAAAGGAAGGTTAAAGAAAACGCCACAAACTTCTCCATAAGAAGTTCCAGCTAAACATGAATGAAAGGCTAGACGTGGATGGACAAGAGGCTAGATGTGAGCAGGCAGTGTGCACCTGCAGCCTAGAAGGACAATCACATCCTGGGCTGCATCAAAAGATGCATTGCCAGCAGATCCAGAGAGGGGATTCTGCCGCTTTGCTCTGCTCTGGTGAGACCCCACCTGGAGTACTGTGTGCAGGTCTGCAGCCCTCAATATAGGAAGGATATGGACCTGATGGAGTGGGTCCAGAGGAGGACCACGAAAATGATCAGGGGGCTGGNTGGCCTCAATGTTTCTATGATTCTATGATAAATCAACCAACCAGTCTAAAAGTTGTGTAAATGCCCTTTCTCATTGCCACTTGAAGCATCATTCTCCACTTCTCAGGTCTTTAACTTCCTATTCCAATACCCTGACAGGTTTTCTCCTAATCCATTAATGCCAAAATAAGGGCAATTGTTAAAGCAAAGCATGTTTTGTGCCAGGCATCATTTGACGTAGTTATTTTTCATTCCCTTGTGCTCTGCAATGGAAGGTGTAATGGAAGGTCAGTCCATCTCTACAGCTCTGCTCCCTGCTGGACACTCCTGCACTTGCACAGTGGAGAAAGCACAGTTCACATGCAGTTTTTGTTCTCAGCACAAGTCATTATGCTGAAACAACAGAAGCAGCAGACCTGTAACTGGAAGGAGACAGCAGAGCCAAGCCAGGAGATGAAGCAGCTGAGGTGAAAGGCAGCAGCAAGTACAGGGACATCCAGAAGGGAAGGGACCATCTGAAGCCCCTTTACTGCTTTTTCCACGTGTGCACCTCCTGGTTTGGTAAAAACTCCAAGTTCCTCTTGACCTCATGTGACAGAGTGGCTGCCTGCCCCACCACCTCTCCCTGCTTCTTAGTCCTAGGTAAAAATAAAACTGGAAAGTGTAGAAAGTAAGTCTAAAGCAAGAGTGATAGCAGAGTATTTTTGGCTCAGGCAAGACCAGGAGGCCACTACAGACCCTGCCCTGAGTTGGGAATCAGGCCAAGCTGGAAAAGGAGCAACACTCAGGACAAGCATTCTCTTCAGCAAGATACCTTTCTCTTCCAGCCAGTCCTGTCAACCACAGCATGCTCTGCCCTGCCACCTTCTCCTAGGGATACTGCAACAGTGGATCAGCTGGGCACCTCTCACTGCATTCACAGATTTCAAATAAGGATGATAGTAGGGGCAAGGAGAAATAAAGTAAGTTAAGAATGATTGGAAGCAGATTCTTACTGGTTTACAGAATGACTAAATAAATTCTGAATTAAATGTTTTCCAAAAAATGCTTAAGCACATCTTTTGTATCTCTCAGAATAATTTCATGAATGGCCGAAAGCACCTTATAAACATAAACCACTAAGCATTTGTTCTTTTTATAGTGTATATTTTGAAAAATTGACCAGGCTCATATTAACCTAATAAATGCCAGCTTTCCAGCCTGATAACTTTATAGTGTGTATCTTGGCCTTCTGAGAGTCATTTTTTTTAATTCCTCAGAGAGTATATATGTGCAATTGCATGTGAACTATCAGTCTGGGGAAAGAGGAGGTTCCACAGCATGTTTTGCTGCTAGCAAGACACTTCTGGCAAATGCACCAATCTTCATTCTTCCCATTATGATTTTTCAGGGTAGTATTCGTGACAGCAGCCATGAAGAATCACATTTGCTTTGTGCGTATTTTGTTCCCCCAAAGTTTTGGAAGACACTACAATATATGAAGGAAAAAACTCATGAGATTTCTTCTGCTGATAAAAAGAGAGAAATACAAGTACTAACAGTTACCCATCAATGTAGCTGCCATAATAGTCATGGAACAAGTTCCACTTGCATACCATGTGAAATAACTTTCACAAGCTAAATTCAGGCTTCAAGAGAAAGAATAGTACAGAAAGTCAACTACTGTTCCTCTTTTAGATGAGTTCTCCTGCAGTGCACTTGTAGCACTGCACTGACAGATTATTTGAATGAGCCTCTGCCATAGAAGTTAGGGATTCCTCAACCTTCATTTCATATGATTGATCAAAATAATCACAAAGTACTTCATTCATACTCCAAGCATGACAGTCAATAATTTTGACAGTCATCAGCATGCAACAGGATCATGATATCAGCTAATTGTCACTGGCAAACTTCAGCATCACACAAGTGATCAGACAGGTGTTCATATGGAGAAGAACAGACATTCACGCTAGGTTGAAGCATTTGCTGACCCGCACATGCATTCCTCACTGCCGTATACTGAAATAATCTAGGTGGAAGCCACTGCAGGGCCAAGCATGAAAGCTGTGTGAAGAACAAAGGCTTGGTTTCATTTAAGGGTTATGAGCTTTCAAATCTTCAGCTTTCTGCCAAAACTGAATGAAAATTTATGGAACAGTTTCCTATAAAATTATTACAACTCAATCTAAATGTCTGTTCTTCAGTTATATGCTGTACACACACAAAAAAAGCTATAAATGAAAAGCTGCTTCCAATTTAGAAGGGGGGGAAGAAGAGAGATGAGAGAGAAAAAAAAATAATCAAAAAAACCCCACACTTTCAATTCATAAAGGTGAAATGGGAATGACATTACCAGATTTTTTAAAATTATTTTCCAAATAAATTTCCCTAATCAACCTAATTAGGCAAGACATTTTGGTTCATATGCAGCACTTAACCCAGGAAAACATCTTTCTGTCACAACTCTGATCTAGCTTTGGCAGGCCTACTATTCCTCAGAAAGAAAGGCTGATACAAAACTGTAATGAACACCTTGGCAGTTGGTTACTGAAGACATGAAATCACATGAGCTACACAAACTCAAATGAGCAAAAAGAAATTAAAGCGAGACCCATTATCTAGAAGTTCACTTTGGATATGTTCATTGGCTGTGCAGCCCTCCGGCTCCACAGGGAACTTCCAACCACCAAATCAGAGGAAAAGAGAAGTTGTTGGCCAGGGAATTGTGCAGTATTCACAAGTGCTGTAACACACGGCCGTCTCTCAAAGGAATAACCACTGAGTGCAACCTCAAAACCTAGTATCTTTAAACCCTAATTTTCTCCTTAGGAATGGGCTACAGCCTCTGGCACTTTTATGAACAAGCTGTTATCGTTTTACACATCATATATACAACAGGCACAATCTAGCTACTGTCTCCCACTTCCCCATGTGAGGCAAATGGTCTAAAGCAAACTTCAAAAAGGTCCTTGTCTTTTTTACTCAGAAATACCAGTTTTATAGTAACTACAGCCAGCTACAAAAGCAAGTCAGACTTGTATCAACAGAAGAAAAATGTTTCCCCTTAGGATACTGTTCCCAAACACTCTCCAAAAAAATCTTTTTGTTCTAAAGGCCTCCTCTTGGGGTGAACTAAGACCAGAGCTTTGTCTCCTGTGGTCTGGCATTTACAGGAAGAGCAGAAGAGCTCATATGGGAAGTCCTTTGATTCCAGGAGAACAGTTGCAGTGCTGTCAGCACAGCACATGTGACTTTGCATGAGTCTGAGTAAGAAGGGAGCAACAGATGTGGAGAGAGGAGATCACTGCAATAGGGAAAGGGTCCTGTTTCTAGTCTGAATGCACAGAAGGTGCCACGGTGCAGCTTGCCCTCTGTCTCAACACTCCTTGATTTTGGTTTCTAACATCACAGGCTAAATCAATTTCACCCTTCTGGACCAGAGCTAGAAGAAAACCTTAAGTAAAATGTCTTTGTCATAAAGGATATTACTCCCCTGCAGTGCCAGATGGGTCCACAGACATGCAATTTATCCAATATCAGTAGGTGAATATAGGGTTAGCAAAACCATTTTCTCACTACTCTCTTAAGCCTTTTTTGCTTTTGCTACCCTGGACTAAGGTTCCTGATTTCAGGTTATTCCTATATTGCAAGAATTAAAACCCTGAGACAGTACACAGGACAGAAAGGGAGGAACAACACATGCTGAAAAATATTAACCTGAGTTTGCTCTCAAACTTGAATCACTAAACAGAGCCCCTCTGCAAACACTCTCAATCAAAAGTAAGGCATTAACTTACTTGCAAATCAAACTTGATCAAATTATAACCACTTTAATTCTGTATAAGTAATTAACTAGATTTGCATGAAACTAGCCGCAAGCAAGCTGGTGAGAGGGTATCTAGAGGAAGTGAGGGAGGCTTTGCTACACACAAGGAAGGAGACTGTTTAGGACAGGGTATGGATCCACATGCAAGGGGTCTGCACCACTCAGAACTTGCCAGCTTTAGTATCGCAGCCACATGCCTCTAGAGCGATGATCCAGAATGCAAACTGTCCCCTAAGACACTGGTAGCCAGTGCCTCACACTATAACAGGAAGTAGGCATCATTTCATCCAGGCATAAAGGCATTTTCCCTCTCTATTGATAAAATAGACATTTCCTTTGCTTGAATTTGTATTTTTTTTTTTTTGTCCAACTCAAGGGTTTACTGCTTGTAGAATCTGCAGGAGACAGAAGACCCATATGTGGGGAAGCATGAAGTCTCAGCAGTATCAAAGCTGAAGTATCGCTGAAACCACGACACAAAGAATTATAGAAAGGTTCAGGTTGGAAGGGACTTTAAAGACCATCGAGTTCCAACCCCCTGACATGGGCAGAGACACCTCCCACTAGAGCAGGTTGTTCAGAGCCCCATCCAGCCTGGTCTTGAACACCTCCAGGGATGGGGCATCCACAACAAAGCATCTGCACTCCAGGAAGAAACTGCACTGAATACCTGATGATATCAAGAACTGGAGAGAAAAAGAGGGAAGAGACTTTCCTTGGACTCCTACTTCTGCAACAGGAATACACCATCTATATTGCTCCTATGTCTGTCAGCCTTTCTGGCTCCTGAGGGTCAAGTAGCTTAACGTCTTTCCTAGGCAGGAAGATAGCAGTCTTTGTTGTCTAGAGAGTCTACAAAATTAAAAAGATAAAGTGAAGCTATTCTTTGGTTTGAAAACTGCCACACCTAGGGAAACACCAGCACAGATACCATGGGAAGACACCACTGCATCAGGCTTAGATTCTGCCCACACCTTGAAAGGTGTTTCTGCATGTCTAAGGAGCAGATGTGCTGCTGTTAGAGAAAACATACACCCTGTGTGGGTAAATAGCACTCATCTGAATAAATTTCCTGCTCCTCATTGACAGACAAAATGCACTTACCTCAGTGATATTTTCACTATTTTCCTGAAGTTTTGGAAGAGCAGTAAAGATTTGGTGCACATTCTCTTTAAGCTCCATTGCTTACAAGCAGTCAGAAGAACATCAAAAGTATCTGGACTAATCCAGTCCATTTTTGCCAGGCTATTACATGACACTAATTAAATGCAGGGCCACATGCTTCAGCTTTCCCTCCCCCATCACAAACAAATATATTGCTCACACACAATAACATGGTAAAGGGGAAGGACAGCAGAAAGGAGATGGCTTAGGAGCAGGCTACCCCAGCTAAAGAACCACTTTTTGCCAGCAGACCTCTTCCAAATTATCATTGGAAGCTGGCCAGATTAATTACACTGGTAGACCACACACAGCCTGTGGGGTAAGCAGCCTTTGCCTTGAAAAACTGACTTGAACTACGAAACTCTCTCTCTCTTGAAAGCATTGTCAAAGGTGCCGGGCTTGAAAAATAACAATGCGCAACCCTACATTCATTCAGCTGTTATGTTTTGAGTTGTACTAGTTTAGGATGCAGCCTAACCATGTTGGCAGACTGATATTGGAGGGGGAGTGCAGAGTTGTTGGAGGGGAATTACAAAACTCACCATATCCTAGCCTGCTGGATGGATGACTTCCAGAACTTGGAGTCTATTTTAATCACAGACATACGTATGCATTTCCCACTGTACTTCAAATCTCCCTGCCAGGTCCACTTTTTATGAAAGAGTAAGGTATTGAAAACAGCAGGAATCCTGCTTTCACAAGGTCCAGAAATGGGGGAATTCTTGTGAATCTCAAATCCTACCAGGTAAGAGAAGCCAAGGGACCACACAATACACACAAGGTGGGAGCTGAGATTATTGTTAACAAGCTCCTGAGGAGCCAGGATTTTGTCAGTCACACACTTCAGTGACTGTTTCTGGAAACATCCTTTGAATATCATGCAGAAAAGATTGTAATTTGACCACAATGCAAAGATGTGCTTTCTTTGGGTACCCAAACTGCTAAATGACCTTGCAAGCATCTGAAGCGGCCCAGCTGTACTACCACTGCCTCTCAAATGCCTTACTATGGTAGTGATCCTGTTTCTCTACAGTCACACAGGCACCATATCATTTGGTATGAACTGAAGCTGCTTTAAGGTGGACATTTCTGTTCCAACCCTTTGTCTTTATGCTGTAGTTCACAGAACACCCCACAGACATGGATTAGTTTGATCTAAAAGTGAATTTTTCTAAGGTGCTGGACTGAAACAGAGTGGCTATGTTCCTTTATACCAGTTCTGCTGCAGGAAGGTAACCTCTGGCAGAGGGACAGTAGCCAATCACTGCAGGGCAATGACATCTAAATTGCTGCGGCTGTTTGTTTGGGCACACAGAACCCACAGCAATCAGTCTTATGTCAGCAAACAGCAATGGGTTTGATGACTCAGTAGCAGGCACTTCAGGCCACAGAGGAAGACTGAATCCAGCCATCCTGAGAAGGAGAAATATTAAACAAAATGTGGGAAATTTAGGGTCCAAGAAGGATAGAAGCTTGGATAGCAGGATGAGGATTTAGTCCAAGGCAGTAACCTGCAAGTCTGCCATTAGTAAAAGGACTTAAACATCTTCCAAGATTGTCATCTTACACATGGAAGAGGATTGCTGCTGGGGACATATGGACTACTTCCCATCTTTATTTTTCACACCATTCAGGTATGTTTTCCCCTTGTCTATCTGAATTCATTGTCACAACGTACTTGCAAGCCTAGCATAAGCTTGATAAACTTAGTTTAGTTCTTGCTAATTACATAGCACTTCAGCAACTGATTGTACACTAGTCAAATCCAGAAAGAACTTACCTCAGTACGAACTTGTTTGTAGCAAACTAATTAGTAAAACTTTAAATCGATGTTTGTAAGACTTTTCTCACTGCTGGTGAAATGGCAGGCTACTTAATTAAGACTATCTTGTTAAAAGCTGAGAAAAATCCTCTGCTAGAAAAGAGGCTTGAGGGTGGGTGGAAGAAAGAACATAATATATGAAAAAGGCAGTACTGGTCTTTTGTCTGCCTACAACAGAGTAGCAAGTGGTTCACTGGAAAAAAAAAAAGCAAAATTCATAGGAAAAGGAAGTTTTGTTTTCTAATGACAACTTTTTCCCCATGCCAAAAACATCCTCCAAGAAAGTCTTGCTTAACAAAACTGCAAATCCAGTGAAAGGCTCTACTGTCTTCCCAGCAGGGCAACAAAAGTCTTAAGTCATCAAGGAGAGTCACCAGGAAACAGTCATCACAGTGACTCTCAGCTGTCAGGCCTTGAGTTAAAATAGCCCCCTTCCAACTCAGAATTTGAGTCAAGGTTGACAAAAGCTGAGGAAAAGGTTCAACAAATACAGATTCTGTCTGGAATAAAAGAGGAGGAGGGGAGGAGAGAACATAGCAAGCCAAAAACCACAATAGAGAGGCCAAGCTAAGCAAGATGAAGCTCAGCTTCAACCCTAGCAACAGTCAGGAATGACCGCTATCAACACTACACACCTTGAACAATAACTGAAGCATTTGGCATCAACCCACCACTCAAGGAGCCTGCTTTCACTGATCTTGAATGGAAGATCCAAAAGCAATGAAAATAGGAGATTCTTGAACTCCCAGGCACAGACAAGAGGAAGAAACCCAGTAAAAGCACAACCGAGTGCAACAGTTCTAAAATAAAGATATGGGAATACATAATTTGTTATTAAACATCCTTTTAAGAACATAATAAATCTTTATATTCTTAAGCTGCCATCAAATAGACATTTTCTTTAAACAAATATCTAAATATATATTCTACAGGTGAATTTCTGTCTTTGATTTGGGATAATTAAGAAACATGTAAGAAATTTTAACAGAAAATGCACCTTAACATGACTAAGAAACACGAAAAATAAGGACCGGGCAGTGCAACATACTCCTTCAGAGCTCCTCACAAAGCTCTGAATGAGCTTGACCACCAGCTCCTCTGTATCACATTGCAGGATTAAGGCCCATTTAAAAAAAAAAACAAACTCTAAACAAAACAGCCTGTAGTATAATCTCAACAAGAACCACAGTGAAACCAAATTTAGGTTTGAATAGTCATGTACTTTTTTAGGCAGAAATAGAGGTGAGGCTCAATTACTCATTTAGACTTAAATATATCACTACAGACTAATGGTGGGATGAAGTGAAAACATGATATATATCACTCCTGAGTTCTAGGATTATGATCTCACAGTTAACACCTGAATCCATATTTGTTGTTTGAAACCACCTCTAATTCCACACAGTCTGAAGAGGTTAAAGCCATCCAAGCTGGTTTCAGAAACAGGCACCAGCAGTGAGAACAACTAGTTCCCTCAACTGCTTTGCCACTGATAGCTAATCATAGAAAGGTTAAAATCGGAAGGAACCCTAAAGATCATCAAGTTCCAACCTCCCTGCCATGGACAGGGACCCATCTTTTCGCCTCCTTATCCTCTCAAATCTGGGCTTCAGAGGATGGAAATGAATCATTTAACAGGCTTCGGTGCTGTTTTCTCCACATCACATTAAAACAGTGGTGTATCAAGAGATTAAAAATAAATGTTGTGCAACAGAAAAAGGATGCTTATGCTCTATTGCTAGAAGACTTTCTGTCCAATTCAGAATTCATTTCCAAATATTAAAATATTTGATACAGCCTTAGAGATTATTTGAGAAAAAGACATAGATGTTTATGAAACATTTCAAAACATCAGCTGAATCTGCAACAAAATACAGTGTTTCTAAGTTTCATGTGTTTATAGCACTCATCATGTAGCATTTCAGGGGACAACTTGAAACATGTAAGAGAAAACAGACCAGCATTTACATTGCTAGTTACTAAACTCAATACAAAGCATGCATGGGTTTTCCACTTCAAAGAAACAAAAAATAATTAATTAATTAGTTGAAAAACCCCACCACAAAACTGAAACCGTCACACACAAAACAAAAGCTACTTTTCCCTGGTTGGATACTCAAGTCTCCCTGACCCCAAGGCAGTTCAGCATTTTTCAAACTCAGATAAAGCCTTATAAGAGACTGAGACTCTTTCCTCAGACATACACAACTACTATGTAGGTAACTAAGTGGACTGGTACCACTTCAGCTTTTTGTTCCACTTTACAAAAGAAGGAAACTTGTTCACCTGTCTGTTCAACTATTTACACAAGACACACATTCTGCAGGCAATAGAGATCAACTAAGATAATTCTGCAATATGCAGCTCACCAATGCTGCACACACTTTAAAGTAAGATTCTGAGAATACAATGTTTTTGATAGATTTAAAGATATCAACAGCCATTCAACTATTACAATTTATATTACAAGGAAAAATAAATGCAAATAAAACAAAAAACTTACCTACCAATACTAAAGGCCACTTCTGCCTTAAAAATGAATTGTCTTTAGGACCCAGAAAGGATGTTCTGAAATGCATCTGCTGTGCTGGCCAACTGGGAATTAGCAACACTTAGTCATCCACATCAAAAGCAGAATGTTTTATTTTTTTTTCCAGAGGTAAAGCCCACCATTTAAACAAACTAGTCACATTTCCCATAACAGTACTGCTGCTGCTATTTGAGCCGTGAGTTTTTAAATCAGTTCTTAGCCACTTACCTCTATAAGGAATCCATAAGTTGACAGCAAGCAATGCTTTCCTGGAACATGTAATTAACAAAGCTCTGGTCCATTTAAGTTACGTATACAGAATGTACAGAAGAGAGAGTGAAGTGTGTGTGTGTGACAGAGAGAGGGAGGGAAAAGAATGAATTATAAATGCATCTAATTTGGCTATAATACAAGCCGCACATGTGGACTGAGAAAAGTCCATGGCCCACAGCGTGTAAGCTGTCACCAAACTGCATTTTGCTAATAATTCATATTTGTAGCCAGTAAATTAAGCCAGCCATAGCTACCCAGGTAGCTATACTGACTGTGTTCAGATAACAGTTAAACAGCTACAGATTGTTTTCACTCAATATAGTTTCTCTTAAAATGTTGACAGCTGGCTGAATGCTCTAGCGGTTTTTAACCAAATTATTGCAAGGTTTCAATTTTCATCTTAAACCCTGCAGGTAGGTATGTAATCATACTATGCTAACAAATAACTGGTGATTTCAAGTTCATCAGAGGAAAGGTATCAAAAAACTGTACAAATTGAAACAAGAGTCTTAAGCAGAAACAAATTCTAATTTATTTCACATTGATGCTCAACTTTTTTTGTCAAATAAATGTTGCTTTGCCCTTAATTTCTGCCATTTATTTTGATATCCTGAGGTACTGTCATCAGTGGTTCCATCAGTTGTGATGGAACACTTGCATTCTGAGATCTCTCAAATTCCCCAAATGTCCTCACTATGTATCTGAGTATGCAATGGTAGAGATATACCTGGAACAAACAGAAACATCAGGAAAACATGATCACTTTTACATGCACAACCTTACTGTCTATTCAAACAAGCTGGTTACCTGAGAACAAAATATTTAAGAGAATCTGGCTGTGATTCTTTCTCTTTCAAATAGTATTATGGTAGTAAGTATCATTTACACACATAGATAAATTGCTAGGTCCGCAATGACCTAAAAACCTAAGTATTTTATTAACAGAATAGATTATGTGCCTCCAGAACTTGATACAACATCAGAACACAGCTCTTTCTGCTGAAAACACACAGGACGTATCACTTCAATTAAAGGTGGATGTTTTCATACTACCAGTATGGTATAGACAGGTAGTGTAAGATCCCACGAAACAAAAGATAGCAGTATGCCCATACTGGTTACCTTTAAAATCATATTATTGTCCAAGCTCAAAAAAAATAAAAAAAATAAAAAAAAAAAAGAGAGAGAAGAAAAAAAAAAGGAAAGGAAAAAAAATAGGAAAAAAAAACATAGAAAAGAACTTTGCCATCTCTATTATTTCGGTGTGGTTAAAACGTCTGGGCTTTTTACTACTTCGGCAAAAAAAATGGAACTACAAATGTTCATAAGCACAGCTGCTGATTAATAACCACTCTCCTTGCACCTGAGATTTGTCTGCAGTTGGAAACAGTTCACAGGCATCTGGATCTCTATTGGCAGCTTTGAGATTAGAAACTAAAGGTCGCCAGGATTTGGTTTGTAAAATTTTCTCTCATGAAATGATATAATTATATAGCATATCAAATTCAGTGCAGGAGAAGAAAATCAAAATAAAATACTTGAATGCCCAAATCTGATCATCTTTTTTTATTCACTATGTGTATTCTATCTCTACAGAAGTGTGAATCTGAACTTGTCTGTATAGCTGTATTTATCATCAACATTGGTATGGAACTAAGAACTTAATTTTTTCCTTAAAACTGTTAAAAATAATTAAATATCATTTGCAAACTGCACTTGTATGCTCTCCAGTAGAGAACACAGAATGAGACAGCATGCGACAGCGGCAAGCTCTAGGGAGACAGGGTTACTCCACTAATAAATCCACCTGGACTTCAACAGATGCCATCTCCTGTCAAAGCTATTAGAAAACACTTGATCATTTGCTCCTGGTTTGTTTGCCGTGTACAGCATAATCAAGAAAATTACATCTCAAGTAACACTTATCTTTAGACATGACAATTTTTTACCAATACAAAACATAGACACTGTCCTTGTTTTAAAGGCCATGGGAGGGAATTGCTAAATTCATCCAGCTGGGGACTAGCAGAGCCAACCAACTATGCTCCTGGGTCCCATCCAGCAATGGGGCAATTTGTTCATCACACTGTTCTCTGTGTTTTGCATGGCTGCTGTCTCCAGATAGCTGTGAAGTATCCACCTGCACACCGAATGGTAGGGGTTGGAAGGGACCCTCTGGAGAACAGCTAGTCCAACCCTCCTGCCTGAGCAGATCCACATAGAGCAGCTTCCACAGGAATATGTCCAGGTGGTGAATGTCTGCAAAGATGGAGACCCTACCACCTCTCTGGGCAGCCTGTTCCTGTGCTCTGTCATCCCCAGAGTAAAGTGCCTCCTCATAGAATCATCGAGGCCAGAAGGGACCTCCAAAGGTCATCTAGTCCGACCTCCCCACAGTCACAGGGACATCCCCAACTAGACCAGGTTGCCCAGGGCCTCATCAAGCCTCATCTTGAATAACTCCAGGGAAGGGGCCTCAACCACCTCCCTGGGCAACATGTTCCAGTGTTCCACCACCCTCAGAGTAAAGCACTTGTTTCTAATATCCAATCTAAATCTGCTTTTCTCCAACTTAAAGCCATTGCCCCTTGGTCCCATCACTGTCGGCCTTTGTAAACAGACTCTCCCCAGCCTTTCTGTAGGGCCCCTTCAGGTACTGGAAGGCTGCGATTAGGACTCCTCGGAGCCTCCTCTTCTCCAGGCTGAACAACCCCAGCTCCTTCAGCCTGTCTTTGTAGCAGAGGTGCTCCAGCCCCCTGATCATTTTCGTGGTCCTCCTCTGGACCCACTCCATCAGGTCCATATCCTTCCTATACTGAGGGCTGCAGACCTGCACACAGTACTCCAGTTGGGTCTCACCAGAGCAAAGTGGCAGAATCACCTCTCTGGATCTGCTGGCAATGCATCTTTTGATGCGGCCCAGGATGTGATTGTCCTTCTAGGCTGCAGGTGCACACTGCCTGCTCACATCTAGCCTCTTGTCCATCCACGTCTAGCCTTTCATTCATGTTTAGCTGGAACTTCTTATGGAGAAGTTTGTGCCTGTTACCTCTTGTCCTGCCACTGGGCACCACTGAAAAAAGACTGGCCCCCTCTTCTTGACACTCATCCTTTAAGTATTCATAAGCATTGATAAGATGCCTTCTCTTCTCCACACTAAAAAGACTCAAGTCCCTCAGCTTTTCCTCCTAAGAGAAATATTGTAGGGCCCTAATCAACTCTGTAGTGCTTTGCTGTACCCCGGGGAGCCCAGAACTGGATGCAGTACTCCAGATGGGACCTCACCAGGGGCAGGATAACCTGCCTTGACCTGTTTGCCACACTCTTCTTGATGTACCCCAGGATGCCATTGGCCTTCTTGGCTACAATGGCACATTGCTTACTCATGGTTGTGCTGTTGTCCACCAGGAGTCCCAGTTCTTTTTCCTCAGAGCTGCTCTCCAGCAAGTCAGCCCCCAACCTGTACTGGTGCAGGGAGTTATTTCGATCCAGGTGCAGCACCCTACACTTGTCCTTGTTGAATTTCATCAGGTTTTTCTCTGCCCAACTCTCCAGCCTGTCCAGGTCTTGCCAGATGGTGGCACAGCCATAGGACGTGTCAGCCACCCCTCCCAGTTTTGTATCATCAGCAAACTTGCCAAGAGTACATTCCATCCCTTCATACAGGTCATTGATGAAAATACTGAAGAGGACTGGACCCAGTACTGACCCTTGGGGGACCCCACTTGGTACAGACCTCTAACTAGATTCTGTGCCACTGATCATGACCCTCTGAACTTTGTCTTCAGCCAGTTTTCAATCCACCTCACTGTCCATTAATCTGGCACACACTTCCTAAGCTTAACTATGAGGATGCTGTGGGAGACTGTGCCAAAAGCCGTGCTGAAGTGAAGGTAGACAACATTCACTACTCTCCCTTCATCTATCCATCCAGTCATGCCATCGTAGAAGGCTATCATGTTAGTCAGACATTGCTTCCCCCAGGTGAATCCGCATTGACTGCTTCTGATAACTTTCTTTTCCTCCTTTGCTCTGAGGTAATACCCAGAACAAATCATTCCTTTGTCTTTCCAGGGATGGAGGTGAGGCGGACTGGCCAGTAGTTTCCCAGGCCCTCCTTCTTGCCCTTTTTGAAGGCTAGGATGACGTTCGCTTTTTTCCAGTCCTCAGGCACCTCGGCCAGTTCTCCAGGACCTTTCAAAGATGATGGAGAGTGGCCCAGCAATGACTTTTGTGAGCTCCCTCAGCACTCACAGGTGCATCCCATCAGGACCCATGAACTTGCGGATATCCAATATACTTAACTGTTGCTTAACTTGCTATTCCTCAAGCAATGGGAAGTCTTCTGTCCAGACTTTCTCTGTTTCTACCCAAGTGCAAGACTCCAGAGGGCAAGATATGCATAGAGACTCACACAGCACATGCTTGTATAGCAGTTGTGTAACAAAACACATAAGGAAACAGTGGAGTGAGCTGCTGAAAGGAAAGGAGGAAACAGATTTGCTCAGGAGCAAATAAGATAATATACATGTGCCTGGAGCAAACATCAAAGGACTACTGCACTACACAGTACCGCTTCAGAGACCCACTTCCCCCTATTCATTTGCCAAGTAAAGGTTCCAAATAGCACAAACCACAGAAATTACAGCGGTTGTAGAAAAGTCACAAGAAATAGTATGAATTATTATTGCTCCCCCTTCAAGTCATTGTAAGTCTTCAACACAGAAAACTCCTTCCATCTTATAAAAGTCATAGTATACTAATTACTGTTACAGAAACATTCACCGTACTCTATTGCTTTACCTGTTGCAAGTCTCTTGTTCCACCACTGGATTTTAAAGACATGCTTGGCATGACTGCTCAACAAGATCTGGTTGTAGATATTAACAGACTCATTCTGCATGAGTACCCGATGAACAGAAATTGCAGCCACAGCACTCAGCCAAGCACAAGTTGTGTCCATCCCACCGAGAGTTTGCTACATTGAAAAAGACAGGACTGAAATAACCTTGGGCCTTTAAGACAATAAATACTAATCACCAGCTGACACCAGCATGTCCTGCTTTCTAGAAAAGTGCTTTCACTTTTGTCATCTCAGGAATCATCACATTTTTAATTGCTTCATACACTGCAATGATGGTGCCAAGGACTCTTACCTGAATATGTAAATCACTGGTCTTGCTATGCAGTAACATCACAAGGAGACAATGCAAACCATGGCTAAACACTACTCATAGTAGTAAACAAATCTATTGAGAAAAAAAGGAAACTGTAGAGTTTTATTGCTTCCATAATAATTTTCCACTATCTGATTCTTTCCTGTTTGACTGCATATACAGCTGCCTATAAACATTAACAGGTCACATCAAAAGATCGCCAAAAAAAGACCCAAACCCAGAATGTACTAGACTCAGCTTGATTTATCACAAGACATCGGAGGAAGACATCAAGACATCAAAAAACAAGTAAAAATGTAGTCGAGAATGGAAGAGGGTCATTGACCTGTATTGCACAAATGCACCAGTTTTCCAAGATAAAAGACATTCACAGGACACTCTGAAAGAGCACACACCTCACAGGTGATACACTAAGGATATCCATATCACTGGGAAAATTATTCCCCAGTAGGTACCACTTCAGATTGATAACACAGCCAATTATAAATATGTCTCAGAATCAGATCTTTTACTCCTCAATTTTAATAAAAATAAAATTGCAATGTTTTCTATCCTTATGACTGATACGGGTTTCACAAGGGTAAAACACTGTACTAGATGTGACAAAGTGGAAAACATCTGTATCACTTTACAAATATTTTGCATAGCTCTGCTTGACTTTGAGACAGACAGCTTGCTGTAGGTAGGATCAAAGAGGGGCATAGGAGGAATCTGACAAGAAAGAAAAACTATAACCTAGATAAAGAGCGTCCCAACAAACATTCAAACTACAACAGACAGGCTATCTGTGAAGAGACAACCTGCCTGCAGCCAGCAGTTACATGACCACTTTTCCAAACCTAAAGGAAGAGATACAAGATAAATAAACAAACACAACAAAATATTGGTCTGTTAAATGAAGGGATGAACAAGGCCAATACACCGACGCTTTCAGAGAATGCAGCAGTCAGCAACCAATCCAACCTGCAAGAGCTGGGGTCAGCTAGCATGCAAACACCACAAAGAAAGGTCAAAGAGGCAGTAAGTGCAAGAGGGCCCCTTCCTTTGGTTACTTTTTACTATCGAGTGAAGAATTCAATTAATGTTTTAGGCTTTACATAGACAAATCACTTTGCTTACCCTACTGGGAACAACTGCCCTAGCAACAGGTGGCAACACACCAAGGCAGATGACAAAGGTATTCTTTGATATGACACAGGAGAATATTAGCACCAGAGACAACAACCAGGCTTGAGACCCAGGGGCAGTCCAGCCATGCAAGAGCTCAGCCACAGCCAGCTAGTGTGAAATACTGCCCTCATGTGCACCAAGGCCTGTGCAAGCCAGTCCAACGCACAGCATGAGCTGGTCAGGAACAAAACCACGACCTCAGACATCCATGAGTCCTTGTCCATAAGAGCTGTCACAGGGGAGGGCAACATAAATCTCTGTTCTTACCCATTTCCAACTGGATATAAGAAGCATGTAGTTATTAATTATTCTCTTCCCTACCTGCTTACCTTCTCCAATGAAAAACACTTTATACAATGACCACTTTATGCATCCCTTGGCACAGAAGTAACGTGATGACTGTTATCTGACCAACAGGATAGGTCAAACACATCCTAGAAACTTCTAGAGTACTTCTCAATGCAGTGCAGATTGATGGTGCCCAGGACAGTCTAATGTTAAGTCAGTTGTATTTATATGTAAGCTTGCATAATACAAATTTAATAAAATGGAGTGTTCTTTTCCCCAAAATAATTTAAGAAGGTCTGTTGGAATGTCCTGTCTTGTCATATACTTCCCTTGCCATGCTCTTTGCTGCTGGGCCCAGGGCCAGAACAGTTCTGCTTTCCAGATTTCAATCTTGTTTTTCTCTGGATGGATATCAGAGTGAGCAGACTGACAAAGAACACCACAGTGAAACTCTCTTTAGAATGAAGGACAAAATGTGGCGTGACAGCAAGTTTTCTGCTCCACCAGCAGTAGTAGAAACACTATGACATGTTCCCCATAGATAACGATAGCTGTTTATATTCACATACTCACCTTTGCCAACACTGTCCTGGCAATATGATGAACAACACATGAAGTTCCTCTCAGAGAACTATGCTTTCAAAGTTGTCTTCTCTGAACAGCTGGAGGAATCTTAGTCTCTTAGTCTTCAGGCAGGCCATAAAACATAAGACTTACTGACAGCCTAAAAAAAGCTCTGTTTTGCTACTACACCACAGAGCCAGCTTCTGAGAAGCCATTGCCTGCCCCATGTTGCAGGAAGATTTTTATGCCCTTAACTTAATAATGCAATAAAAGGCAGACGGGAGCTTCACTTGTAAGTACCAAAATATAAAATTCTACCACAGATAGTGTGGGGAAGATAAAATCTCTTCTCACAGACTAGAAGTGACAGCTTTGCATTAGAAAGCAGCAGTGGATATTCAAAAACTCCAGGAAAACCTGTAGTAAAGGCACCAAAAATCAAAGTGCAGCTGCTCTTTTTACTGTTTAAATCATTATATATTAGCAACAAATCTTGTTGTTGGCCAACACTCAGAAATGGCATATGGCCAATAAAAGGTTCAGTGGAGTTTTCCATCTGTCACTGAAATCAGCTATGGCTCCATCTCATACACAGGAAGCTTAGTGTCATAATTACTTGTGTACTAGACGTCAACCATTCAGTCTAACATAATCATTTGACTACACAATTTGCTAAATATACTGCCCAAGCAATGCACTACATAACCACACAACTGAAATGCATGAGATGCTACAGTGTATAACACTAGCACTATCAAGAGGTAAGCACGTGAATAGAGCATGCTGCCTTGCTACAAGAGGTTATGCAAATAGAAACACACTAATGTGTCTTGATAAGTAACAAAGACAGTAAGAGGCAGCCATGCTCTTATAAAAAGTCAAATGCATGCAAGATAATAAGTCAGTTAGCAATCACCACATTATTTTTTTTTGTACCCCTGTTTGTTCGTTACAAATACTAAGCATATGGATTTACTTTGCTGTCTTCACTGTCCTGCCAGCACAAGAAGGCTGATAGATTAAGCATTAAACTATTTTGCTTCACTATAGATTCAGGAAATACCTTAGTAAGAGCACAGTGAGGTTTTTTAAAATTTCTATAGTGTTCTCCGTTAGTTTTTAGCAACTATGGAAAAGAAACAACAATGATATTTTTTCTCCCTCCCCTGACAACACTCTGCTGCTGTGAATCCAGCACTGACAGGTCTTTAGGGCTGTATTTAGATCCGGATTTTCCAGACACCGGGATTTATATTTCAATCAGCCAAGAGCTGCACTCTGTTTGGCCCCAGATTTGGGTGCAGGCACAAGCACATTTCTATTTTCTAGCTTAGTCAGAAAAATATGCAACATTCCCAAATGCAGAACTTGAACAAAGGGTGGGGAGGATAGTGTTCTAAACTGTGCTAAAAGTCGAAAGCAAGAACATTTTTGTCTGTGCAAGTTTGTAACAGTACTCTTCCTCTACCCTAAGCCTCACCGCTCCACATTCGATTCAAGAGAACTGCCAGAATAGTTTAGAGATACTAGATCCGACCTGACGCTGGCTTTATAGTTTTAAAACCTGGGAAGCTAGGAGCACAGTGAAGAGGGATGCAGGAATTCACTGAAACTTTTTACAATATTTAATAAACCCTTTGTGGTTTGCACAGAGCTGGCACAACTTCACAGCAATAAGCTAATTTGCACAGAAATGGGCTCAAGGCTCCAACAGATGACAGCAGTTCACGAGAATAATTTTTTGTTGCAAACAAGGTCCTATCTGTAGTGCTGTTTTGCTCATCAGAGCAGAGAGGAGAGGAAAAACACGTTATCTTTAAAAAACAACCACTAAACCCACCCCAAATAATGACAATAACCTAAGTGCTCAACTCAGACTCCTAAGCATTAGTTACCTTGATTAGCAGTAGATCCTTAGAGTACCCAAGACATTCATGGGAGGCTAGCAGACATTAGCAGAACTTATTTCAGGGCAGCAGATGGAATGCAGGTAGGAAACCCTCGAGTATCCAAAGGTCAAACACCCACAGTGAGGGAGCTGGACTGTGGTCTACAACACACTCAAATTCTTGGACAGCAGATATCTCATTAAGCAGATGCAGTAATTCAGTATCTCAAGTACAATTAAATTGAGCATTTTAAAAGCCTGTTTAAATTTGCATCATTCTTTTAATTTTTTCTGTAAAATTGAAAGAAATATTTAAACCAGAAAGTGTTTGAAAAAAGCATTTCCAAGGATGGCTTTTAAAAGCCTTGAATCTTATATTGCCAATTGTTTGTCCTGTCTGGAAGGCTAGAGATGGTGCAAGGTATCTTACCAAGAGCACCAGCTCATTAGACAGAGAAGAGATTAAACCAGAAAAAAGTTCAAGGAAGCCCTTTAGGAGGAGACAGCTTTAAACACACCCCAGAAAGGAAACAAAGAATACACAGCTTGTGCTGTAAAGACAGTGTCCCTCACCTTGAGGTGAGGGGTCTTCATAACTAGGAACCATTAAACTGAGTAGAGAATCGTGCTCAGTGGTCATTTCAAGAGAAATGGGGAAGATTAGGTTCTTTATTTACATGAAACATCATCACCACCCTCAGAATCAAAATAAATATGGTAAGAAATTAAATAAATAAATAGGAAGGAAAACAAAAGGTAGCAGTTTCCACTACCTAGGAAGTGACCAGTTCTGGGACAGACTAATATTGTCAAATACTCTTCTATGTTCATTCATTAATAGAATCTAGGTCAGTGTCCCTAAATTCCAAGAGAGCACAGATGTACACATTCAACTTCTCTCCAGGAGAAACTGCTTCCTCCTTCATGTTGACCAGGGGATTGCATTTTATTGCTCAAAGTTTTCACTTGAAAACACAAGAAGCCACCTAAAGCCGCTCCTTGATTTCAAGTGATTTTGCCTTGGCTTCAGTGGGTGTAAACACCAGAAAAACACAATAAGAGGCTCCACACAGCCTTAGTCCAGCCCAGTCCAAGCTCTTCAAACACTAACAAATAAAAATGTATCTCTGGCTAATGGAAATCATATAGTTGGGGAAAGTGCAGAGATAGATAACAAAGCTGAAATTTTCACCACTGCTTCTCCTCAAATAGGAAAATACAGTGAAAAAAACTGACAATTTAACTACAAATTTCTCTGTGTGACAGATGAAATTCAGCAACAACAGACTTGGGAAAGGAAAATACTAGCTTTACATTTACAATGACCTCTGAACCAGCTATTCTCATTCAAGATGAGAGTGCAGAGAGTCGGGGGTGAACATAACAGATTACAGCCAAAACATCTGAAAGTAGATCCACTGGATTCACCAGTTGTCATCAGAGTGTCTATTCCATTTCTTACTTCCTCACCATTTTATAATCCCTGCTGGTGGCTTCCAGCCTGTTATGCTGAATCAGCTATTCAGTCAGTCAAGCTTTACCTGAGAAATCTTTGGCAGTGGATGGAAATGTCTAAAAATGATCCAGGAAAAGGTAGGCTGGGAATTGTTTTTAAAAAAAATGTTTATCAGTAAACCAGGCAATACTGAAACAGCTTTCTTGGAAAGCAGGAAAAGCACAGCAGCTGGAGACCTCCCTGCCATTTCCATCCCCTTCTTACAAGGAGAATGGTCGATGGAAGAAATCATGTAAATTGCATGTACTATGCACGTCACCTCCATGGTTGCTGATAATGTTTATTATTGACAAGTGACCACAACAAAATGATGCTTCTAGTGGCCAGGGAACAGATGCATAAGCTAGAAGCTTTTAAAATGGGTGAGAAAACCCTAAATCATAGAGGGTCCATGATATGTGAGAATATGAAAAAACAGTTTAAGTGACATAAGGATATAATAATTGTTCTGTCCTAAGGGAAAAAAGCTTCAGCTCTATCACATCAGTTCCTCTGTCAGCACAACATGCTTCTTGTTAAAGATACACTGTTATTTATATATTCTGTGCTAGCAATTAAGACATCAATATGTTAATTTTTAAAGGTCTGATAAAAACTCAAAAGTTGCCTTAGAACATAAAAAACATCATGTTCCAGCATCCACAGCAATGACAGAATTAGTATTAAATGTGTGAGGTTTTAAATATTCTCCATTTCACGGGGGAGCTTTTTAAAGTTAGGACTGTAAAGTAGTAACTCACTGGCAGTTTATGCAAGCTTGGGAGAAGCTGAGTCCTCTGACAAAACACAAACTGCTTTTCTGGTGATGAGATATCTCATGAGGAAGCAGTGGGGGACGGCACCAAAGCTCTCTAAAGAGACACATTTTCAGAGTTTGCAGGAATGTTATGCTTCAGTTGCCTGCACTGATCAGTTTGAGCCGTAATAGTTCTGTCATCTCCTCAACAGAACCACAGAATTGATTTTGTTCCTTCATCTTCATGTAAAGCTTACAGTGTTTCCAGACAAAAGGCAGGAATCTGCACATACGTATAACTTATATATTAGTCTGGATACAATTTACATGAACTCTAGCCAAAGTATAAACTGAGAGAACCAATTTGTCGATAAGTTCCGGCTGATTTTCAGCCGGTTTTCATAAACTTCAGGTTCACAGAGCTATCTCTCTAGACAATCTTTTTGGCATGTAGTCGTCCAGCTATGTTTTATCAAAAGCTTCTGCTCTTCAATTTGTTGCTCCCCCTGCTCAGTTGCAGAAGACACAACAGGCTTATGCCTCACTGTCTAGCCAGGCTGCCACAAAGGCCCCTGCTCCATCTCCTGATAAAACTGTTCTCCACTCCCCATTTTTCATCTCCTCAGCAAAAGCACAACCAAAAAACAACCAATCTGCTTTTCCTTGCTGGCCTCATCCCTAAGGCTGCACAGGGTTGAGGGGAGGAAGAGAGAATTTCCAGGCGCACATCACAACATGCACAAAGTAACAAAAGGTTAGTATCACAGATACTGCACCAATACCTGAAGGTACTTTAAAATGGCAGGAGTCTCCCGTAGACAAAGGCAGAGTAACATAAGCCAGCATATACAAGCAGTAATTTGCAGCACACTGTCTTTTAGCAATCAGCTTCTGAAACAGAGAAACATCCTCAAATCAACATCACCTATGACATTGTAAATAATGTTAGTACATGATGATGTTATCTGGTGAAACAACTTGGTAGCCTATAAGATAGAATTAAATGTGTCTCTCTTCTAGTATGTCAATAATAATTATTTTTCTAATGCTTGTTCAGTTATAGGAATACATGAGAAGAAGCAATTGCACTGGAGAAAACATGATTTGATGTTGTTTATATACAGACGCTCATGTACTGAGAGTTTGTTTTATCTCCTGAGATATCACTGAAGTTGCAGAATTTGCAGGCTATAACCATAAGAATAATATTATAATCATAAGAATAATAATTTCCATTTTATTTATGTAGAATGTAAATTCCTAAGTACTTGCAAACTCAAGGTCAGCTGAAAGTTGCCAGAGCAGCTAGACTGTTTCATTAATAACACAAGGAAAAACAACCACAAAACTTCAACAAACCCAGCAGTCTCACTGAAACCACAGGGGCTGCAACACACAGCCTTCAACACATATCTTGATCTCCAAAATGGTTCAAGAGAAGTACACTGAAAGGATGGCACGCAGCAGATGAAGCCAAGCCTCAAGACAGCCAGAGTGACAGCTGAAGTAAAAAGTCATAGAAAACACAGACTTGAAAGAGTGGGGAAAGCAAGTGTATACTCCAGTGTAAGTACAAGCACAAGTGTTCGTTGAAGTGTCTGTGTCAACAGGAAGAGGAAAGGAAACAAGTAGAAGCAAAAGTCACTGAGGGAGACCAGGACTCCTCGGTGCACAGAACTGGCAGGAAAAGACAAGCTTAGAAATTGCAGGCAAGGAAGCAGTTTTCTGCCCTTTGGTTCTCCGTTGTCCATAGTAAATAAGTCCTTGCATAGTTAGTCCTTGCATAGGGGGGAGGGGGAAAAGGAAACCAAAGCAGACAAGCTTTTATGAAAGAAATATGGGACTCACTCGTTGCCAGCATCTACCCTCTCCCATATGTTTTGTGGCGTATTTTCCTGCCCCACTGATGTAACAGTGTCTTAGAAAAGGTGGATATGTATTTGGTTTATGCACACACTGCTTCAGGGATGTAACAGAAAATCTTCTAAGTGATCGCAGTGCAATGTCACTATTATCCATAGGAATCCCCTTACAAACCTCAACACGTTGCTCCATTCTTTGGCTATCCTGCATGCAAACACCTGAATTACATGCTTGAAGCATCCATTTGCAGAACATCCACAATTTTCTATCCTTTTTAGACTGTGTGCAGCCTTCTGAGTTTCACAGCCTTAAGACATTCTAAAGGCACTGGGTATATTGAGATACCAAATAAGAACCATACAAAGAAGCTTCTCTATAGCATTATTACCAGCTAGCAACAGGCCTGCTTTTCTGATATATATAGGCATATTTTTATATAGGCAGTATAAACAGATATATCTAGCCTTTGTGGCAATATTTTCTGATGTGATCAGTCTAGATAGTCAGCCACCATCAGATATTCAGTTTTGTTATACCACAAGCACCTATTTTAACAATACATTCCAATTGTCTTAACGAGGACCTTTAACCAAAGGAAAGCAGTTAACATGAAGGAGTATTCAAATACTTCTGGAGAAGTTCTTTACTGACTTAAATCTTAGAAACATTTAATCTGGGATATGTTTCACTTTCATTTTGAAAGATTCCTTCAGTGTCCTGAACAAACCACCCAGTGAGCAAGCTAAGGCCATGAGAATTACTGCAGAGTTTCATCAAATGGACATTAGACGAAGCAAGAGGTCTTTGTGCCTCCCGTCTTCGGGCCCGATTTTGTACACTTGAATTACTGGGAAAATAGAAATCCCCAGGCACCAAAATGAACAGATTCAATCTTCTCCAACTAACAATAGTAGAGTCTCCTTTCAGCAGGCATTCACTTGAGAATAAGAAAGCAAAAAACCCCGCCAAGGAGTTTCTAGCTTTTTTGACATTGTGGGTAGCCCTAAGTCAAGCTATCCCTTTGTCAGGCTGTGATCCACACTATTATAGGGAGTGACTTCACTCCACAGCTTACACGAAAAATATTCCACATCTGCGATATCCACAGAAGAGAACAGCCTCAAACAACTCCCTGCCCTCACCTATCTCCCCTTGACTGTGTAACCTTAATACTTCCATGATCTGCCTGCCAAAAATAACTTTGTTTCTTGCTCTTAGTGACTGAAATACAGCTGGAGTCAGCCAGACAGCAAATTTTGAAAGCTGGAAGCTTCCTGCATTAAGCTCACAGATGCATTAACACTGAAGTCTAATTACAGACCACCTGAAAACACACACACTGTTCACAACTTCTCAGCTTAGAGTCAATAAAAATCATTCACCACATGTGCAAGGTCAGAATATGAAGGCCAAGAGTCTTCAGAACATATTTGACTCATACGGGCTTGTGCTGGCTACTACACCCATTCCTTTATAGCTGAGCAGCTTTCCTGGTAGTCACCAGGGATTGCAGTTGAATTATATCTTCTAGTGATCTTCAGAGATATTCACAGCAAGGGCATTTGGCTCTCATGTACTTCAGGGAGCTAATGGTCTGAAATCAAATCCTTCCATTTGACATTGTTCTAAAGCCATGAACGAACCTATCACCCCTTCCTGAAGTCATGAGATTAGCTTGAAAATAATATTGTCATGTGTTTATTTGCCCGCAGCATTAGATATTCAGATTCACATTTTCAAGCTCTCTACAACTGTTTATTCGAAAGAAAGAGAAAGCAAGTTAGGATTCTTGTGTGGCTAATGTACATCAAGCTGATGCCTTAAGAAAAACAGCAGCCATCATGAGAGTTGGCAACTCTCAAATCACTGGTTATGGAGGAAAGAATATTAAACAGCTATCATCAATCTATCTAGATCCAGGAAGCGAGCCATGAAATGCTGACAAAGGGGAATATCTGGTCTGACAATGACGGTATATTTATCTTTTAAATGAAGAATAATGGAGTTACACTAAGGAGACTCATTTTAACTTTGAAACAGTAAAGTATCTATCTCATCACCTTAGAGTGATATCTGAGCACCTCAGGGTAAGGGAATCTTTTCTACCAGCTCTTTTAGAGACCACCATTTTACAAAGATAGTTACTCTTGCCTCCAAAGAAGTCACACAAACAGCACAAGCAGAAGAAAAGGAATGTGGAAACTGACCTTCTGAACAGCATTAGCACAACCTCCCATCACAGCAGTAGGCCAGGTAGTTAGTCAGTTCCCTTTTCATCTTCAGCTTCTTTTCTGCCAAATAGGGATAACACCAGATTATAAGAAGAATGTTGGTTTTGGGTGGGTTTTTTTATGATAATGAAAACATCTGCGCTTATTTTCTTTCCCAGCATGTTATGCCTAGTGACTGGGAGCATAAATGGTGTATACACACACAGACCATCACATGAGGGTCCACAAACTGGGACAGGAGCCATAATACTAGGATACAGCTAATACCAAGTTGCACACCTATAGCCCTGGGGCTCTCTGAGCACACTCACCCAAACCGGGCTAATTTTCTACAGACAACTACCAAAAAAACCTCACAAACTAAAGCCACAAGGAAAAGATGACAGAGACACTGATTGAAAGAGTAGGTTGCAGCTCGAGTTTGAAGAAAAATTGCAAGTGCATTAATAATTAATGAAACCAGAGAAACTCCCGTACAGGTACATACGATTACCTATACCTAAGCTAGATACAGAACCTTTATTAGGATCTCTACCTGCTTTTTCTTCCTCCAGCCCACAATTATTTTTTTGTTGTTGTTTTAAGCTAGTCATGGGTTCAATATGCCATCCCCATATCTTTTCCATCTGAGGATTGGATCCTACCAACAAGGACTCACACTCCCATTAAGTTCTGATAAACTCACCTGCTTTTTTTTCTCATTATCTGTGTCCTGTCTGCTGACATTGTGAAGAAAATGCAAGAGAAAAACCTCAAATGATACTAAGCACATTCACTATTTATAGAATAATTCCTTCTTGGACTTGTACAAAAGTCCTGCCTCACCCCCAAGAAAATGAGTACCTGCTGTGGGGAGATACAACAGGTGATCCCGAAGCACTTTGTCCCACCTGCCCCCTAAACAGCACACAGCTGGAGTCAGACCTCTAGACAGCCCAACCTCCTTTTGCTTTAAGGAATGGTAGAACAATTCCCTATTCTCAACTGAACGGGGCATTCAGATGTATAGAAGCCAGTTCCAGTTCACAACAGAATATGGGAAAGGAGCTACAGTTGCTGTAGTTTGATGCTACCTTATCCTCTAAGAGGTTTGTGCTTGGGCAGCAATAGGAGCCTTCCAGCACGTCCCCATGGGTGGCAGAGCACGGTGTTAGCAACCTGATTAGCAAACAGCCACCCTTCTCTCTCCTTCAGAAGCTCTGAAAAATGTATTACTATTGGTACTACTAAGGAGAGTAGGGTGTTATCGTAAGAGCAGCCCAAAAAAAACAAAAAACAAAAAAAAAAAAGCAGCAGCATGCATTAAGTCTACAGCCACATTGAGGCCCAAACACATTCCAGCTGTCAGGATTTTTGCACTGGGTCTAGGATGCAGATACACAGCACATGGTTCCTCATGCTGGGAGACTACAGGGCTTTTTCCTATTTGTTGCTCTTTCCAGGGGTGCACTTGGCAAGGAGGGTACAAGTGCAGCAGCCTCAGTCAGAACTTTGCTGCGAACTAAGTGAGCTTCAGTCTTCAGTAAAATCAAAGCTCTGACTTTGCTTCAGGAAAATCAGAGCACAGTGAGACCTGCAAATCCTGAAATCACATGACTGAGCTTTCCTAACTACACAGTAAGTACATTGCTGTGCCAGAGAATTAATTCCCCTCAGAACAACTGGCCTGTAAGTAATTCAAACCACTGAAAAAAGAGCACATCATCGAAAAACACCTAAACTGAAATGAAACAGTTGATACTAGAAATCTGTGCTGATGTTTTAAGAGTAGGCAAATGATAAGCTGTAAGGAAGAAAAGAAGTGGCAAGGAAGCTGCTTACCTTGATAATGAAACCCTTTCTGTTGAGCAATGTAAGGAAAGAGACACTAGTAACACAGACAGGGAAATTCATACTGTTTTACTCTGGTAAAGTGGGATTCAGAAGAAAATCTTTAGAATTTTTAAGATCAGAATGATTTAATTTCTCCTATAAAGCAGGAGAAACAGCAGCTGTCATAACTCTGCTGTAGTCTGCTTTTCAGAGAACATGGAGAACTCATTTCTGAAAGTTAGTTGTCACCCCTAAAATTCTTGACCATTAAAATCATTCTTGCTCTGGTAAAAAGCATTCTGGGCCACAGAGGGGTCAGAAATAGGCAATAGCAATTGCTGCCGAATTTGTTGTTTCTCTGAGAACCAGCGTTCATGTTCTAATGGCAGCCGTACAATTCAGTTTGATTCAATACAGAAGAAAAAAGCCTATTTTTCCACTTTCTCTCATCTCCTGTATCCTAGAGAGAGGCTGATCACATATTAGCCAAACACCATGGATGCAGGGAACAAAAAGAGTTTAGAGGGATTAGATGCAATGAAGCAAAACAGTATTTTACAGTTTGCTCTTCTTTCTCACAAATGTCAGCCCTGCACCTGACAAAGGATTAGTAATAACACAGGCACCTCAAAACGTTACTTGGCATAATGGGGTTTAAAATGCTTACGGAAACATGTCTATAAGTGATTCAATGGAAACACAACTCTGAGAAACCAGCAACCGGGGAGGAACAGGGGGAAGGACTTTACCCAACTGTCTTGCTAAAAGACTGCATTTTACTATTTAATCCTCAATTATACACATGACTTCATTGTGAAAAGGTCACCAGACAAAGAAGTTCAGTGATCTGAGTCTGAGGAGAGGGTTTGTGTGGTAGTTCTCAGCCTCACTCTCACTGAATCATTCACCTGAAGAGCACGAACATTTCCTGCCCTGGTGAAGCATGATCCCCATGCTTGCACAGCCCTACACAGGAATTTTGGTAGGTAAGTGGGAATACATAGAAACCGTCACAGCAGAAAACAGATATGGGGGAATAAACTTAAATTCACCTTAGACAGTTACAGAATGGTTAGAGTTGGAAGGGACCTCAAAGATCATCAAGTTCCAACCCCCCTGCCAATAGGCAGGGACACCTCCCACTTGACCAAGTTGCTCAAAGACCCATCCAGCCTGGCTTCAAACACTTCCAGGGACAGGGCATCCACAACTTCTCTACGAAACCTGTGTCTCACCAACCTCATAGTGAAGCATTTCTTATTAGTATCTAATCTAAATTTACAATCTTTCAGTTTAAAGTCATCACCCATCATCCTATCACTGCACTCTCTGACAGAACCCCTCCCCATCTTTCCTGTAGGCTCCCCTTTAAGTACTGGAAGGGGCTACGAGGTCTTCGTGGAGCCTTCTCGTCTCCAGGCTTAACAATCCCAACTCCCTCAGCTTCTCCTCATTGCAGAGCTGCTCCAGCCCACTGATCATTTTTGTGGCCTTCCTCTGGACTCGTTCCAACAAGTCCATGTCCTTCTAATATTGGAGCTCCAGATCTGGATGCTGGATACAGCACTGCAGGGAGGAGGTCTCACCACAGCAGAGGGCAGAATCCCCTCCACCCTGCTGGCCACCGAGCTGCTGATACAGCCCAGGATGTCGTTGGCTTTCTGGGCTGTGAGCACACATTGCTGCCTTCTACCTCTCTGAATGCTCACAGGGCACCTGTGAAGTGCACTCGTGATGCCCAAAACCTTGCATTCTGCCCACAAACCCGAGGCGGGAGATGGCAGCAGCACCCCGCCTGCCTCCTCAGCCATGGCCCAGCTCCGGGACCCCCTACCTGTAGCCCTGACGTGAAACCTCGTCTCACACAGTGTGGGACGCCGGGATGGGGGATACTGGACTGAACCTTGCGGATCCCCTGAGGGAGAGAGACCCCCGAGGGGGAGCTGAACCCTGTGATGTCCTGAGGGAGAGACCCCCGGGGGGGAGCTGAACCCCGTGATCTCCTGAGGGAGAGACCCCCGGGGGGGAGCTGAACCCTGCAGATCCCCTGAGACGGAGTCCCCCGAGGGGGAGCTGAAGA